>AUWJ02017310.1:0-22062 GCA_000468175.2 Phytophthora cryptogea
CAAGCGCAATCTCAATGCTGCCCCAAAATCGGCAAGCAAAACTGGCAGCATCTACCTTATCTACGCGTCTTGACGGGATCCTCCAACACCCTCCTCATTCTCCCGCTTCCTCTTGCCCGCTGGTGGCGCCACCTTTTTCGTCACGGGAGTCCGCGAGTCCTTCTTGTGAGGAGCCAGCACTTTCGCCACGCGGCGACTTGTCTTCCCGGCCTTGTCCTTGGCATCCGCCTGCTTGGCTGCACGAATCCCCATCACTTCCTCTGCGTCCTCCACATCCGTCGTCTCCGGCTCCGACAGTCCAAATGGACAATTGAGGACGTGATGCCTCATGAAAGTGTCCACCCACGCGTCCGAGACCACAAACCCGTCCACCTTGAGCTTGAGCTTGTGCACAAGCTCCTCTGCCTTCTTGTGCACGGTAGAAACGGAAACGGCCTCATCCTTCTCAATCTGCTTGTCCAGCCATTGCACCATCTCCCTCTCCACTTGAGGACACCGCACGACTTTGGGTTTCACCTCCCGCGGCGGCTTGGGCGCTCGCACTTTCACGGGTCGTCCTCCTTGACGCAACACGATGGAGATCGTGGGCTGCGACGGCACAAAGTCCAGCGAGAACGTGTCTGCCGCCCACTGGCCGAGCTGCTTCTGCTTCCACTCGGGCTGCTTCTCGCTCTGCCGCACCACCGCCAGCCTCTGCTCCGGCGTCAGCGCCGGGTGTCGCCCCATCACCAGCAGCTCCTATCTGATAAATGGCTACACTCGTACGATTCCGAAATGATAGCGACTATATGACGTAGTGTACATAACTGAAAATTAGGTAATCCACACGAACTAGTTGTTGCTATCATTCCGTTACGCTTCAATACTGAACGTTCGACATGGCTACACCTTTGCCAGCTACTGCGCGGCGCGCGCGGCGCAACCTGACGTACCGGGAGAAGCTGGCGATCATCCAGAAGAAGCAGGAGGAGCCCGCGTGTACGCAGCGCGTGCTAGCGCGGTGGGCCAAGGAGCAGTTCCGTCTCGAGACGCCGCCGACTCAGGCCACGATCTCCAACCTGCTGCGGGGCAAGGACAAAGTGCGCAATACGGCGGTCCCGCCCGAGTTCCGCGCGGCGCGTCGTGTGCGCCACCCAGAACTGGACCAGCAGATGATCCTCTGGGTGCAGCAGCAGCTGCAGGAAGACGCGGCGGTCACGCGCGCGAGCATCCAGAGGCGCGCGGCGGAGCTGGCCAGGGAGATGCAGCTGCCCGAGGACTTGACGTTCTCCAAGGGCTGGGTCAGCAGCTTTGTGAGTCGCCACCAATTGGATCTGAGACGAGGCAACGCTGTAGAGCAGGAGAGACATCGACAGGAGCTGCTGAAGGCTACGGCCGAAGCGGTGCAGGTGGCAGTCAAGAGGACGGAGCAAGTGGTGGACACAATGGAACAGGAGGAGGAGGAGGTAGAAGAGGAGGACGCTGTGGAGGTGGACGAGGAGGTAGAAGAAGATCATGCAGTGGAGGTGGAGGAGGAAGAAGAAGAAGATCACGCAGGGGAGGTGGGGGAGGAGGTTTCGGTGGAGACGGCGGTGGTGGTGGAGGACACGCCACCGAGACACAGTGTCAAGCGGAGGCGCACTACGAGCGGTGAAGGGCTGTGGGAAGCGATGGGGACATGGATGACGGAAGAAGTACGCGCGACGACCGAGTTGCTGCTGGATTGGATTGCGGTGCCTGGCAGCTACTCAAGGTGGTGGTTGTTGAAGAGTGGGGACGATAAAGAGCCGCTGTGTGAGGAGATCAACATGTTTCTGCGCTCTCATGGACTGCGGGGGATGGCTAGTATGGAGATCCAGAAGCAGATGACGGCATTCGTGGCAACGTTTCAGGCGGCGCACTTGTGGCTGCGTCAGGCGAGAGCGAACTACCCGTTGGGTAGAGAACTCACTCGTGAGGAAGACAGGATTAAGAGCCATGCGCTTCAGATGTGTCCGCATTACGAAAGGCTTGTTGCTGTGCTCGCCCCGTATGCAAATTATGATGACCACATGAGGGGCTTAAAGCAAAGCAAGGAGCCCTTGACCCCGCCCCCAGCTCCCGCATTACCAGCAGAGCCTTCAACACCAGCAATGAGCAACACTCAGCAGGAAAGCATAGCAGACAACACAACTGACAATACTGATACTTATACTACTCCGAAACAGTCGAAGCCACAGCGGCGACAAAATACAGAGCCCTCCCCTGTTGAGAGCGTCGATGGCGAGAGTAAAGCCCAGAAACGACATTTGTTTGAGCTGGAATGCAAGCGACTACAGTCGGAGATTGAGATGAGGAACGTTCAACTGGTGGTGGAAAAAACTTTGGCTCGGAAAAAGTTGCTGGACGCGGGGATTTCTCTCGACGAAGTCAATCGGGTCTTCCCTCTCTAGTGTATTTCTATGCGTGCCAGCGAAGTGAAGCAGCCGTGTGACCTCTATTCGTATTCTTTTTCAACTGAATTAACCAACGCCGTCGTTCCCCGCTTCACATCGTGATCGAACACGGCCCTGCCTATGAACTTGTGCCTGATCATTTATTAATGTGACGCTCTCTTTCGTGGTCTGGTCTGAATTAAGATGGATAACGAGCGCTTCAAGTGTTTCATGATACGGTAAGTTGAACGCGGTCGCTTTGCTGTTCGTTTGAAGACGTCCCAAGAAGTCATTAATTTCGTATCGGGAAAGTGTTTCTCGCGCGACGGGTTTAACAATGGATATGGAGGGTCCATCTCGCAGTGCAAGGTGGCTGATATCATTTCGGGATGGAGGAGAATCTACCACTTACCAATTGGACACCGAGGACGCAAGACGCCACGGATTCATCGGGAGAAATGGCCGAAGCTGCTACTAATCAACTTGAAGACCAAACAACCTTGGACGGAACTGGTGTTGGAGAGAATGCTACAGTTGGTAGTGACATATGGACAGCTGCAAAAACGCCGGAGACATTGATGTCCTACGCCGTATACTGGGAGAAGGCAGAGTTAATGTGAACGCTAGAGACGATTATGAGAGTACAGCGTTAATCAAGGCTGCTACTGAAGGACACATCGAGGTCGTTCGGATTCTAGTTGGAGAATACGGCGCCGATATGAACGCAGCAGACAGTTCAGGAACGTTCAGTATCTTGCTGGCGAGTGTGGGGTCAACGTGAATGCTACAGACCTGGGGCACAACAGTACTGATCGCCGCATCTTTTTGGGGGAATATTCACATCGTTCGGTATCTCGTGGGTGAGTGCGGGGCTGACATCAATGCTGTTGGTGAGGGTGGGAGGACGGCGTTGTTCCATGCCGCTACGGAAGGACACATCGACGTTGTTCGGTACCTTGCGCGTGAATGCAGGGCTCATTTGGATACTCCTGGTGATTGGGGAAAACTGCATTGATGTCGGCGGCTTCCGCTGGACACGTTGACGTCGTTCGGTGCCTTATCGAAGACTGTGGAGCCGATATGAATGTTGTGGATGAAGCAGGAAGCATTGCTTTGATCCATGCCGCTAATGGAGGCAGTATCCCGGTTGTTCGGTTTTTGGTTGAGGATTGCAAGGGTGATGTCAATGCATCCAACAATTTTCAGGTCTCGCCCGTGATGAACGCTGCTGCTGAAGGACACGTTGACGTTGTTCGGTACCTCGCTGGAGAGTGTCGATTATGAGGACAAAACCGTGCTCCATCACGCTGCTTATAGGGGGCACATGTTGCTCGACCCGAATCTACCTAACGAGCGCGAGGCTGATGTAAACGCGGTTAGCGAATACGAATGCACGGCTGGCAGTGACGCCAGGCATGATCGCTTCATGGAGATTATTAGTTATCTAGTTCGAGAGTGTGGGGCCGACGTGAACGCCGCAGACGGGAAGGAGCCAGTGCTGCTGTGGGCTGCTCAACAAGGACGTTTTGATGGCGTACGCTGCCTCGTTGGAGAGTGCGGTGCTGATGCGAATGTTGTCGATGCATTTGGAAACACCGCACTGATGCAAGGCGCTGCTGGAGGCAACATTGGGATTGTTCGTATGCTTGGTGGAGAATGCAAGGTTAACGTCAACGCTACAGATACTCAAGGCGTTTCAGCACTTATGCTGGCTGCTCGTAATGGGAACGTCGAAATTGTTCAGTATTTAGTGGAGGAGTGTGGAGCTGATGTGAACGCAGTAGATAACAACGGTTCTACTGCGTTGATGATGGCCGCTCGAGAGGGGCATCTCAAAGTTTTCCAGCATTTAGCAGGAGAGTGTGGAGTCGACGTAAATATCGCCGACAAAGAAGAAAGCAGGCGATCAGATCAAACTGTCTTGAAAACGTTCAGATTCTGATTGAGTGTGGTGCTGATGTGAATGCTATCGACCACAGTGACAATACTGCGGTGATGCAAGCTGCTGCTGACGGTAACATCGTCATTCTCCGTTTCTTGGCTGAGGAATGCAGGGCTGATGTCAACAAAACAGACAATGAAGGGCGCTCGGCATTGATGAAATCTGCTTCTGGAGGACACCTCGAGGTGGTTCGGTACCTCGCTGTAGAATGCAACGCTGATGTGAACGCAGAAGATAAGATCGGTGGAACTGTATTGACCAGGGCTGTTCGCAGTGGAAATCTTGAACTTGTCCAGTACTTATAGTATTTGATACAGTACAAGAATGCAGCGCTAACGTAAGCGCTGCGTCCGCAAGTGGAAACACAGTACTGATGTCGGCTGCTGGGTTGGGGAACATCGACAATGTTCGATACCTAGCTGAAGATTGTGGTGCCAACGTGGATGCCGCAGATGCAAATGGCAGCACAGCACTCATACAAGCTGTTCTGTATGATCACATTGACATTTTACGCTATTTGGCTAAGGAATGTGGAGCAAATGTGGACGCTGCAGAGGCGAACGGAAGCACTGCGTTGATGCATTCCACGTGGTATAATTTCGTCGAAGTTACACGGTGTTTAGCTGGGGAATGCGGGGCAGATGTGAATACCTTTGACGCAGACGGGAATACAGCGCTAATTAAAGTCAGTGGTCAAGGAAACATGGACCTTGCTCAGTACCTAGCTGTGAACTGCGGAGCCAATGCCAATGCTGCGTCCAAATCGGGGACCACAGCCCTGATAGAAGCCGCAGCCGAAGGACACATTGACGTCATTCGATTTCTAGCTGAAGAATGTGGAGCTCATGTCAATTCCAAGAACACAAAAGGTAAAACGGCACTGATGAAAGCTACTGCTAACGGGTACGATGAGATCGTTGAATATCTAGCTGGAGATTGCGGTGCAGATGTAAGTGCTACTAGCAATATTGGGACTACGGCACTGATGAAGGCCGCATCTAAAGGGTTCACTGAAATCGTCAAGTATCTAGTTCAACAGTGTGGAGCTGATGTGAATGCCGCTAGAGAAGATGGATACACAGCGTTTCGAATTGCTGCTGAGAGAGATTATCAAGAGATTCAGCGAATTCTTACTCCCATTATCCCGGCAAAGCTAGTTGTGGATTCTTCGACAAGTGTCATTTCCACGAGCACGCTGATCAATTCAACCTCAAGCTGGTACATTCCTCCGTCAGAAATCGAGTTTCTCCATTTCGTAAAGAACGGCGATATCGGGGGTGAATACCGAGTCAAGTGGCTTGATGCCGATGCTGCAGTGAAGTTGTTCCTACCCGAAGCGGTCACTGCCACAACTTTCGAGAAGGAAGTGCATCTGTGGCATCAATTACGGCACCCCAACGTGATTAAAATGTACGGTGTGTGTGATGTAACCCCATTGCCATTGCGGTTCTTCGTGTGCGAATACGCTAGCAACGGGTCTTTGATCGAGTATGTCAAGGCAACCCCACCAGCAGAACAACACGTCTGGTCGTTCTTGTACCAAGCTGCGCTAGGACTTGGATACCTCCACGAGCGGGGAATTGTACACGGATCCCTTCGCTGCAGTAATATTTTGATAGGTAGTGACGGTTTATCGAAGCTTGCGAATTTCGGACGAAGCAGCTCGACGAAGAAGCTTCATTTAGACGCAGCATCCACGAGTGTTGGATTGCTGCGTTGGCAGGCTCCAGAAGTGGTGGAAAGGAATTCTCCGTCCTTTGCATCGGATGTGTACTCTTTGGGCATGTGCATTTTGGAAGCCGTGACGGGGGAGATACCGTGGCGGGGCTGCATTGAAGAACGGAATGTGATTCTCTCGAAGAGTATGTGGTTTATGAATATTGAGTTTTGTGGTCCCTACTGCCCTCCTGGGGATGCACACGATTTAGTGTGGAGCATGTGCGCTATGAATCCAGACGAACGCGCAAGTCTTTCTTCAGTGGTTCAAGAGCTAGAGCGCTTGGCTTGTAATGAGAGTCCTGCCTATTCCCACCTTGAACCTGAGCCCGATAACACCTTTGACGACTACCGATTTGGAGAGTTAAGTGAAGCATGGATGGATATTGAAATGGACCTGGAAAAAGGCAACAATAACCTGCATCTTCAAGCTTTCGATGATCTCAAGCAAGTTCGCGGATATTTGGAAAAGGCAACGTATCCGTCTGATGTTTGTGCGCAAGTTCACACTCTTCTGCGCGATTTTCGCCATATGACCACGATGTCCAGCGAACAAGCTCGGATTCTTCAACTTGCAGCAACCAGAGCGCCCACCTCAAGTATTGTCGCTTTCCGTCGGAGTCTTCAGTCGCTTATGGAAGTTTTAGGTGTATCACCGGATACATCGATAAACTGGAAGGTGCAACCCAGTGATCAGATCGAGGTTTTTGTTTCCGAAGCGTCTAAGACGTATGTTCTGCTTGAGGGTCTGAAATCACAAGAAGAGCGAGCTGCCTTCCTCATTTCGTTAAAGGCTGAGATGGAACAGTCTTCCAAGTACACACCCGGTCAACTCGACGTGCTGAACAAAGTATACGATGACATTGTTAGCGAACTAGAGACGGACGATTTGTCGGAGCTCGCTCTAGAATGGTTCATCCCATGGTACGAGCTGGTTGTTGACAAGTACAATTCCTTAGACCGTGGTGGCTTCGGCAGTGTGTTCCGAGCCAAGTGGCTGGATTCAGACGTGGTGGTAAAGTATCTAATTGGTGCTGGTGATGAAGTCGATATGTCTGCATCCATGTCATTGTACTCGGCGGTCCAATCGTCCAATGCTACACCAAGCTCGGCACAGAGGGCGGAAATGCTAGCAATGTTCCATCGCGAAGTGGACATTTGGTTCAGGTTCAGCCACCCTCATGTCGTTCGACTTTTCGGTGCCTGTCATGTTGGCAGACCGTTCTTCGTTTGCGAGTATGCCACGAACAGAACATTGATCGGTTATCTGAAAAAGCACCCCGATGAGCTCTTGGGCAAAGTTGCATGAAGCCGCGCTGGGTATTCAGTACCTCCATGCACGTGACGTTGTTCATGGAGACCTGAAGGGGAAGCATCGTGATTGGGAGCGATAAGAAAGCGAAAGTGACCAGTTTTGGTCTCAGCTCACTCAGTGTCGATAACGGGAAGTTTTGAGTGTCGGGGGCGTCACACTGGGTGGCGCCGGAGTGTTTCATTGGCGAGAACGCACGAGCAACCTTTGCGTCGGATATCTATTCTCTGGGGATGTGCATCGTAGAAGCTCTTCGTGTTGTGGAGGCAGTTCGAGCTGGTAAGGATGCGAAGCAGTGCTTACCGTGGGGTGTGCAAACCAACGATGTAGTGCGGTATCACGTACAGCGGGGCAAATTGCCAGCTCAGCCTGTCAGCTGCGAGGAAAGTCATTGGCAGCTGGTCGAGAGGATGTGTGTGTTCGCACAGGACAAGCGGATCAAGATTTCAACTGTAGTTGATGAACTGGCGAGATTGGCAAATGGTCAACGGAGACTGCAAACATTGCTGAGTCTGCCTCGGAAGTAATTTCAGCCGCACACAAACTGCTGAAACAATTGCAAGGTGATAACCAACGAATGGGTGATCAATGGTTTGCACTTTATTCCCTGTACGAGTCGCTCTGGAACCAACTTGGACAAGTGCACGACGAGATCCACGACAAACTCGACTCCTCGAATTTCATAGATTTCTTCTTGCTCGTTGTCAGTGCTCATGAAAGCACGAGCAAGCTGCAACACGCAACCACCAGTTTAATTTCCTTGGCTGAAGTGACAATGCAGTGCTACGCATTAAAACGCCATGTGGACAAATTTGCAGAGGCCCACTTTCTATTGTGAAGCCCGCCCACTTGGTCGTTTGGTCTCGAGAATTCTTGAATGTATGGAGAAATAAGGCAGCAAGTGCCAGGATAACAATTTCAAGTCGTCCATGTTCAAATTCGAAGCGCGCGACTTGGAGATCGTGACACTGCGAGAGAGAGATTTGCTAAGGTTATCGCCTTCGGTGCGAGTGGTCTCCTCGGCGATCGTCTGCAGTCGAGAAACTGAAGAATGGAGAATGGGGTCGAACAAAAAGGTATATCGCCGATTGTTGGAACCTCTTCCGGCAGATCAATTCAAGTGGAAACAACCATGTGCAGATTGGGGAGCTACTGAACTACAATCCCAGAGTGACTCGATCAACTGCACGCTATCATTGCCACAATAACTAAAGGAAAAAATGATTTACATGTTCATACATAGCGATAGGGCCCGAGTTACTGTAGCCTTTTACACGTGTACATCTATGGTACTGATAGGCATCACCAATTGCCTAAGCATCGCAAACATTGGACTCGTTGTACAAGGCTGCGTACAACGCAGCACGCAGCTCGGCTTTCGACTCAAAAATCGGCAACTCGAGCATATTCTGGCACGCGTGGCTTCGAAAGTAGCGCACGTCACCTGCATCCGTCAGCGTAAACTTGCACAGCTGACCATCATAACTCGTGAGACCCTGAAAACCTACCAGCGGAACTCGAGAACAGCCCGTGGCAAATTGCAACAGACGCTTCTGGTACACACTGGACATGTCCCTCACCACATCCCAAAACCACGCCACCTCGCGCCGGGATGGCTCCAACGCGACGTGCGTGTGGTGCTTCCAGTCCGACACGTCGATCTCGTCCGATCCACACAGTAAATAGTCTAGCTCCTCGTAGTCGAACGGCAGCAACATACGCTGAGGCACGACTTCATAGAAACCCTTGAGGAAGGCAGCTAGTTGCGGTGCTACACTCTCGAACATCATAAAGCGGAACTTGCGGTCCGCGAACTCGAACTTGTTGTCGTCATTCACCTGGATGTTACGGCCAGCAGGAATGAGCTCCACGACCTGCGAATGATTGCCGTGACGTTGCGTCACGGTGAAATCCAGCTCCAAAGACTCGACGTCGTCGTTGTCTAATAGCCACGTCAAGTTCCGGAACATCTCGGCGTCCAGGTACTCGAGGTCTCCGAAAGTCACTGGCATTCCCAACATCATCTTAAGCAGTGGGACACAGAGATGAAAGTTGAGTACAGCTCCGTCAAGCAGAGCTCGCCCAATCAACCTTCCAGCCGCACGAAAGTGCTGCAAATGGTCCGATCCAAGCACTCGCTTCGATTGCGGGTTAATGAAGTAGGTCTGATCGCTGCGTTGCGTGCACGAAAAGAGTCCGACTTGAGGATCCACCAACTTCTCGTTAAGCAGAGTCAGCCACTCGCGGTGCAACCCACCGACCTCCTTCTCATCACCCGATACGTCTCCTTCACCCGCAAAATTCACATGTAGACGCACAGAGCGGATGTTGGTCTCGCGGATGCAGTTAATGTGCTGCATCGACTGCTCTAAAACGTAGTCACGGTGCACTGACAAGAAGGAGCTCGTGTTTCGATCTCCCGCTTGCAGCAACGCCGAGGCACACCCAATGAAATGTGCATACTTGGTTGGAAAATCCTGAGCAGCGAGGTGCACCGCCATCTGTTTCAGTTCCTCCATCGTGTCTGCCATATCGGCGCGCGGCGGCGGCAGCGGAAACTGCGTGGGGTCGACTTCGCACGGCTCCAGCAGCTCAAACTGCACGCCAGCAGACGGATCGTAGCCCGTACTAATACTACGTTCTCTGTGCTTGAATACAGGTACACGAAACTCCGACTCGGGCTCCGATTCCGGCGGTACATCAAACCGCAGCACATAGCCCGGCGAGTGGTCCCCGCCTTCCGCGAGTCTACGCTGCCACTTTAGCCGACTATGGGCGTCCAATTGGCGCGTCCATTCCCGACGCTTGTGGGCGCGCGGCAACGGTGTCACAGCCGTCAGTTCTTCACTTGAACTGTCCTCAATGGGACGTACAGCAACTGGAAGCTCTTGACAAGTACTCGACAGGCCACAAAGTGCACACTGCACCACCCGCGCAAAGTTCTTAAAGCCGCAAGCCACACAAGCCGCGAACCCTCGTTCTGCTTCCCTGTTGCAACAATGTAGCCATTCGATTAGCTAATCGCAGTTTAACTTCACTAGTCGACGTTTAGGAGGTCGTACCGTTGCGCCGCCAGCAAGCGGCGATCGGCCAATTGCTCACTGTTGCAATGTGAGAGCGGCAATTAGTGCGAGGTCCTTCAACAGTTAATACAGCGCCAAAAGCACGTACGCAGAGAGAATAAGTTGTGGCGGAGCGGCGCTGGTCTTGCGCCCCACGCGCTTGGTGAGGAAGACGGCGGCCAATAGCAGCACGGCACAGCACACGGACAGGTCGCTGGCAGCCAGGAAGAAGGCGCCTCGGCTTGCGAGCGTCGTCATGAGGGACAAGTCGACCGTAGCGGGAGAAATGGCTACTGATACTTTGTGCTATGGCCCAGAATGACGTCCGTAACGGTTTGGTGGCGTGGAGGTCCTTTCTCTGCTGACAGTGACAAAACGTGCACCTTTCGAAAGAGAAGTGTGAGTAGTGAGGATGCACGTTTTGGCGGTTGGGTGGAATGATTGCTTAGTCCATACAAAAACCGAGATCCGATTTTCGTGATTATGCGCCCCTTTTCATGATTATGGATCCGAATAAAAAAACAAATGATACACTTCAACCAGGTCAAGTGTGCGTCGCTAGCCGTCCAGCAGCTTTTCCAGTATCTCACCTCGCGCCACACGCACATCAGTCCGTGGTGAAGCCATAGAGCTCCGTGTCCAGCACGGCGTACAGCATGCGCTTGAGCTCGGCGCGAGAGATGCCCAGCGGCAGGTCCAACCGGTTGAAGCACGCGTAGCTGCGCACGAACTCGTCGGGCGCCCCGACGATGCCCCGGATCGTGAACAAACACACCTTGCCGTCGTAGCTGGTGAGCCCCTTGAAGCCCACGAGCGGCACGCGCGAGCAGCCCGTCGTGAACTGCAGCAGACGTCGGCGATACTCGTTGGGCATCTCTCGCACGATCTCCCAGAACCACAGGAGCACTGGTGACCGCGCGACGCTCTCGGCCACCGACGTGTTCTTCTCCCAGTCGTCCACGTCGATCTCTGGCGACCCGCACATTAGATAATCCAGCTCTTCGTAGTCAAAAAGCATCAGCAGCTGCTGTGGGATCACCTCGTAGATGCCCTTGAGGAAAACGTACAGCTGATCAGCAACGCTTCGAAGCAGCAAGTGCTCGAACTTGCGCTCGAGGTACTCGTGCTTGTTGGCATCGGTCACTTCGATGTCGCGTCCATTGGGAATGAGGTCGACCGTCATGGTGCGGTCTCCGACGCGCTCCAGCACGCTGAAGTCCAGGTCCAGCGCCTCCACACCGTCGTTCTCCAGCATCCACACCATGCTCTGGTACACATCTGGGTCGAAATACTTCAGGTCGTCCATGCACAGCGGCGTGCCCAGAATCAGCTTCAGCAATGGAACGCACAAGTGGAAGTTCACCACTGTGCCCTCCAGCAACGCGCGCCCCAATAGCCGCCCAGCCGCGTAATAGTAGACGAGATGCTCCTCACCATTCTCGTAGCGGGAGTTTGGATTCAGGAAAAAGGCGCGGTCTTCCCCGTTGGTCGTCTTGAAGAGCCCCGCGCTGGGTTCTGTGAGCAGCTCTGTGAGCATCATGAACCATTCGCGATGCAGCCCACCGGCGTCCACGCCGCTCTCTTCCAGAAAGTTGATGCGCATAGCGGATCGAATGTATTTCTCCTCTATGCATCCCAAGTGTTCCATGGACTCCTCAAACATGTAATCACGATGAAGCGAGAGTTTGAGGAACTCAACCTCCGGCGGAACCAGCAGTGACGCCGTTGTCTTCACAAAATACGCATACTTCGACGGGAAGTCCTTTGCAGTCAGCTCCAGCGTCTCTCGACGACGCTCCACACCTGCCTGCGTGTCATCCTCCAGCACTTCTCCCGTCGCGCGCGCCGCGGCGTCCCACTTGGTAGCCGGAATAATATCCATGTCCGCCACCTCTGCAAACACTTTGACTTTGGTCGGCTCCACGACAGCCATTTCACTCTGCGTGGCCTCAGGGCCCTTGATCTGTCCCGGCATCTTGGCGTTCTCATTGGGCTTGACAAAGCGGATCACCTTGCCCACCCTCGCGGGGGTAACAGGCCCGCTGTCCTCCTTCACGCGGAACCAGAACATGTTGCCCTCCACGTCCAGTTTGCGCGTCCATTCCTTGCGCTTCCTGGCGCGCACTTGGCGCTCCGTCAACTGGCGAGGCAGCGCCTCCTTCCTCTCCTGCTTCTTCTCCTTCCTCCGGCGCTTCCTCCTGTTTTTGCCGCCGCTATCAGCCGCGTCGCTCGTGTCCATGCGCTGCCCGCAGATGGAGCAGAAGAGCGCGTCCTTGAAGTTCTCGAACTCGCACACACAGCACACTTCGAAGCCCTTCTCCGCCTCCCTACAGCAGCAAAAATGAGTCTCTCCGCGGTCTCCCTGCGCCTCTGCCGTCGCCTACCTCGTGGCCGTGTCCAGGCGGTGGTCATTCGTCGATAAGCTGCAGTAAATCGCGCGTAATTCGTCAGTTTCAAGCGCTAATCGTCCCCCAAGAGCCTAAAACGTACTTGCCGAGCAGCGGAGCCGCCAGCTCGCGCAGCCGACGCGTGTGCACGCGCACGAGCTTGCGCCGCACGACGAAGAAGCCGATGGCCAGCAGAGCCACGAAACTTACGTTCACCAGGAGGGCCAGAACGCCTCCGTCCATGATGCCATATAATGAGCGAGCGCTATTGATGTCTTGGAGAGTTGATGATTGCGGCACGGGCTGATCGTGATGGATTCCCATGGATCCATCATCCCGGCTATAGTTGTACTGCAGCCACAGATTTCGACAACGTCTAGAGCTGTATTGCCTTTTCAGTGTCTTTTTATACTGATACTCCTGCATTAACGCATAGGAATTGCGATGTGATAGAGTGCAAAAGACATAGTTCAACGTAGCACGGGGAATAATCACGCACACATGTCGCAGATTGGACTAATTGGGACTAGTTTTTGGTGCGCACTAAATAAGTAGACCAAGATGGGCGTCCGAGCCGCCGAGTACTTCGCCGTGGCGACGCGAGAGGTGGCCCAGACCATCTCGGAGAAGTGCCAGGTGCGTTGCCTTATTACAGCAACATATCAACCTTCAGTATACGTAACTCACGCTGCTGCAGGTGCTGGGGAAGATGCTGGAGGCGTCGCGCGTGAAGCTCCAGAGCGCGCAGGAGATCGCGCAGGACTCGGTCTTCGCTCAGACGCCGGTGCAATTGCTTCTCACTGGCTGAATCCTCAATTTGCAATTGAATTCTGATGTTATATACGTATTTTTTGCAATTGCTGCAGCTTCTACAAGAGATGAACCGCGTGTTTGAGCAACTGCAGAGCTGCTCCGTGGATCCAATTATGGTGGGCGGCGAGCGGGGCAAGACGCTGTTCGACTTTGTGGATGCTGAGACGGTGCAGTCGTTGCAACAGGACGCACTGGAGCAGACGAAAGAGTACGTGCTGGAGCAGTGGGTGGACTGCTTGTTGGTCTGTAGCTGAAGATCCGACTGACTTGTGCAGAGTGAAAGAACTGCTGGCAGCGCATCAGCACGCTATCACAAGAATCACGGCCATTTATGAGTTCTTCCGGGCGTTCGACAAATTGTACAAAAGGGATGTCGACGCACTGGTTGGTGATCATCGAGACCTCGCGTCAATCGCGTAAGTTGACTCTTGCTTAGTTGCTTTTGTTTTTTCGTGGTGGACTAATTGTGTTTCTGGATGAAGCGATATCGAATGCAAAGCGATCGAGGAGCTGTACGATGCAGCAGTACGCATTATATATGAAATGAGGAAGGTGCGCAAGATACTTACACTCTCGAGCGTTTTCTTGGCTTCGACAGGTAAACTTCTTCGTCGACATGGAGCAGTGTGACCGATTCTTGCTGCAATACTTCACGACCATCAACGACATCTATCCCCAGTACGTTGCGTTTGGTGCTCGATGTGAGGCTTCTTTTTGATTTCAACATGCTGACTTGCTCCTCTAGCTATGAGGTGATTTTTGCTGACGTACAGCTCCTGTTTGACGAACTGCAAAGCCTTCGGGATTTCTATCTCCAATTTCTGGCATCCTACCAGTCTGTTGGGGCCGAACTGCTTCGGCGCAAGCAGTATGACTCAAAAGTTCGCCAATTTGTACGTGACTTGTGGTACCGCGCTAGCATCAAGGTCAGATCATGAATTATCTTGTGTGTGGATGATTGAAAATGCAGATCGAAGAGACAAGAGCTAAACTTGCCCATCTAGAGCAAGAAGAAATTGCAGTGAGAAGTGCATTCTGCGAGGAGCACGCGCGCTTTTTGCCCTCCACTCTTTGCCCCGAGATCCAGGTATACAAATGGCGATGCGATTGTTTGCTGCCGGTACCACTAAAAACTAACATGGCGCACTTGCTGTAAAAAGAACTTACCAGACAAGTTTAACATCGTTCAAGAAGATATCCAAGAAAACGTGATGGGGAATGAACACGAGCAGTAGGCAGCTATAGCGGAATCGCTCGTATCCCAAAACGTAAGCAGTTCTTTCACTTCGCTGGACAAGTTGGATGTATACAATTCTCTCGACCGAGGCAGTAGGGGCATCACCCATACGCGAACAGCTCGCTTAACAATGAATGTAATCTACGCCTCTGCTGCTCATCCTTGCTCGGCTTCAAGAGCTGTCTAGAAAAAAAACAGGATGGTCTAGTTCTTCTTGGTCGGCTTGTACATGTGCGTCTTCACAACAGTGCCTTCCTTGGCGCGCGAAACCGCAGTCTCGAAAGGCGACTTGGTCGTAATGCTAGCTGCCTCCAAGCGCTGCACCTCCGTTACAGGGATCTTGAGCGCGCGCTTCACGAAGTTAAGCCGCAACAACGCTGTCTGCGTCAGGGTGTACATGTTGGACGTCACCCAGTACACAAAAATTCCCTATTTGCACAGTCATAAAAACCATAGTTGAATTGTTAGAGTTCTTGCACGAACACCAACAAACGGTGAAGGTAACCGCGTTTCGTTAATACTTACCGACTGGAAATTCATTGTAAGCGGGACCATCATGAGCGCAAAGCAACGCATGCCGAACTTCATTTTGTCCTTCATCTCGCCAGTCATGGCCTCTCCACCGAGCTCCACAGACGCGATCATCAGGGCCGAGGAAATCACGGGCAGCGCCATCGTCGGGTCAGCAGCCGACAGGTCCGTGACCCAGCCGATGCCCTCGTGGGCGTACTCAGGGAAGTACTTGGAAATGTCCTGGAGGCCCCAGAAGAACCCAAGGAAAACGGGGATCTACAACGAAGGCACCATCCACAAGCGTGGAAGCAAGTCAGCACAGAATACATGGACTAAAGATTTACAATAGCCATACATAAAACATGGGTGATTATAGCGTACCTGTGCTAGGGGCGTGAGCATGCTCTTAAATGGGTTCACGTCGTGCTTCTTCATCAAAGCCTTGTACTGCTTCTGGAACTCCAGCGCAGAATCCCCGTCACGAGTCGGGTTCGCGTCCATCTCGTCACGGAGCTTCTCCATGTCTGGTTGGAAAAGTTTCATCTTGGCCGCATTCCTCATCTAATAAATCGTACAAATGACAACACAGGTCAGAATTCGTCCACGTTAATTTCACTCACGCCTATGATACGCACCGAAACGACCGTGATTGGAAAGAAGACCGTACGCACGGCAACCGTGGTGGCAATGATGGTGGCCCACCACGGCAGTCCCGTCGTGGCGTGGATCACATCCAGCGAGCGAATGGCAATGTCCGAGAAGGAGTAACCTGTCCCGCAAACAAAATCCAAAGTCAGCGCCAAAGCACCACCACAATCACCACTTTAACAGCCACGAACCAAGGTCGGAAACCGAAGCGTAGTCAATAGAGCCTATCACCAACCAGCAAAGTCAAAGTGTCAGACACCACATCAACCACCCGAAAGCCAATGAAGCTGCATCATACTGGCAACTTCCAGCGCCTCTTCTACCGCCTCCGTAGGTGACGCAGCAACGATCCGGTCGTCGTTAAACAGACTGCAACAGAACTCAACAGTCAGTCTCAATGACGAATAAACTCTGCAACTACCATCGCTGCGTACCCCGTAGTCGGCGTGGAGGAGAACGAACGACCGCCGAAACTGTGCATCGGGATGAGCTGCACGGCGCCCATCTGGGCTGCGTGCTCGAAGCGCAGCGTACGTCCAGCACGAGGGCCACTAATGATACAACACAAAGGAAGACACAGAGCAGACGACAATTAGCGTAAGACTATTGATGCAATGGCTATAGGGAAGAGGAGAAGGGGCTGTAGATGGTATACGAACCTGCGGGTGGCGGCGCGCGCCATGGCCATGGCGGCAGGCTGCAGACGTCGCATCGGGAGCACCATGTCTTGAGGAACGAGCGGTTGTCTTGGCTTTTGTGGATGACATCACGCCTCGGAATAGTGACATCAGACAGCTTTCGGATTGGCAGATAATGGATCAATGAGGTATTTTGATTGGATGAAAAGAAGCATTCCGCTGGTGCAGGATTACCTGTACGTGTTGAAGTTAGACTTCTTGTTGCAGTTTTGCTGATACTCGCAGTATTGACTGGTTCGCTGTCTCTGGTAGTTGGTTGCTATCCATAATGTCAACGCTGTGCGGACAATGGCAGCGAATAGACGTGGGTCGAAGTGAGCACAAGGATGGAGTCGTCACTGACGATCTGCAGCCCTAGAAGCGGTTGATCACCAAGCTCCACCACGTGCTGCTTGCGCGTGTGCGAGCTCTCCTCTTCACAGCTGCTGCCCTGATACACGAAAACTCGTCTCTCGAACTCGCCGATGCACGCGAGCGAGCCGGATGGATGGAACGACATGAACTTCTTCTCTTGCTTAGATGCCTGGACAAAGCCGAACGCAGGCAAGGTGCCCGCATGGCGCATCGACAGTCGGGCTAACGCAACGTTCAGCTCGAAGATCAGCCCATGTACATCATTCCGGAAAAGCAAGGCAGACTTGAAGTCGCTGGAGCCGTCCACGCGAGCGCTTGGGCACAGGTACTGGAAATTCAGGCAGTCAATGTCGAGCTGCTCCTGCACCACCTTCTGCTCAAAGTTCACCAGCAACAGCGCTGCCTTAGCGTTTGGGTCTCCACTGTCGCACTCTTCGTAGCCGCTGAGAATGGACTCTGCCGTAGGAACCTCAAGTGGCCGGTCTTGGCCGCTGCCAATACTCTCCTTACGGTAGCGAGTCGAGATGTCGGGTGCGCCATGCAGAGGCACGTCAACAGAACTAAACGGGGTGCTCGACTTGTGGAACCGCTCACTCAGTGGCGTATTGAAATCGAGCGGGGCTAATTCGCTAGGCTCCTTGGGTTTTGAAACCTCTCCGTGGAAGCCGATCCCAGCTCGTGGTAGCTTGGAAAGCAGAGCGGCCATCTCATCGTCGTCCAGATCTTCCCCGTGAGGGCGCTTGTGTGGTGACGACTTCCCAGTTGCTCCTCGGTCTTGTTCAACGGACGCCATTACCTTCTTCTTGGCAACTAATTCCAACAGCAATTGATGTGTTCCTTCCACAAGCAGAACCACTTCAGGTCCACTGAAAGAGACGTACGTCGGCAGCTCCGACACGACAGCAACGCCCGTCGTCGTATGCTCTAACCCAACAGCTCCGCTGTCAATTTCCATACCCCCAGAGGACGTAGCTGCAAGCACGCCCAGCAGCGAAAGTCGGAAGGCTCCATCGGCCTCGTTGCCCGCCAATGGCTCCGCCACCAAGACGTGAATATGCTGGTCCTGTTCATCGTAGAAAGCTCCCAACAGCAGCAGCGACACAACGCCCCACGGCGCACACTCGTAGATCACACTCCACTTGGCTCCAGGGTCCTCACTCTCCGCCTTTAAGAAGTTCAGCGTCCCGTGGCCGTCACAGTACACGATCACTCCCTTGCCAGCCACCTGCACCGTCACGTTCTCCTGTCTCGTTGTTAATATGGGGAACGTGTAGATCTTCTCGAGCGTCACGCCGTCCTTCTTGCAATCCACCACCTGCATAAGTTGATATTCTGCGTCCACGAAGTACGCGACGCTAGCTCCGAAGCTTTTGCTCAGGAACGGATCGGAGACGAGTGAGTTATAGTGCACACGTGACTCCCATTGGGCCTTGCGCATGCTCTGCGCCGCATCAAGAGGGGCTAGAGATGGCACTGGCAGTGCAATGGCGTGCTTATGGACCCCGTCGATGGCCAGCACGTAGCGGTCGAAGTCCTTGTCCACCAGGGACGTATCCACCTCCATGTCCATCATCTTGAGATTCCAAAGATGCAACATGATACACTACTTACTTTGAGATCTTATATCCTGTTAAAGATTGTGAAGATCGGAATTCGATATAAAAGGTATTTAGGCGTCGCTTGATGAGCATTTCTGGTCTCGAGATGAAGGAGCCGTCGGTCGTTGAGGTGCAGCACCAGATCCGCGCGAACGCGTCGCAGTTGCAGGACTATTTCTCGGATTTGTATGCGTGGGAGAAGAGCATCAGCAAGGAAGACGCGGCGCGGAAGCGGGCGGCGAAGAGTTCGACCTCGAATGATACACCACCGCCTCGAACGGCCAGAGTCATTGGTGTCCATGGCAGTGAAGAAGGAGCTGCCAATGAGAAGAAACCAGATTAACACACGTACGATAAGGGGTACAAGCGGTGGGAGAAGTTCGACGTGGTGCGTTGCCCTGGTTCATGTATAATACAGGAGGAGATTATTTAACCTTTTGTGGGGGTTGTTGAGTAGGATGCAGCATTGAAAGAAGCGGAAGAAGAGGGGACTTCAGTACCTAAAGTTGAGGACGCACATGTGCTTTCATCGGCTCCACGTCGGGAGGTTGCTACGGCTAAGGCTAAGGCGTCCTCGACGACGACGAAAAGTCGGGAGGAGCTGGAGAAGGAAGAGGGTAACGCACACTACAAGCGTGGTGACTATGTGGCTGCGATCAAGAGCTACACACGCTGTCTGGGCTACAACCCGCAGAACGCAGTAGTCTTGTCGAACCGTGCCATGGCGTATCTGAAGAATCGCGAGTTCGCAAGTGCTGAAGACGACTGCACGTTGGCGTTGAAAGCCGACCCGACACATGTCAAGTCGTACTCGCGTCGAGGTACGGCACGGAACTTGTTAGGGAAACATCGACTCGCGTTGCTCGACTTTCATCGTGCTATGACGTTGGATCCGAAGAGCCGTCAAATCCAGACGCAGCTTCAGTCAACGCGCGACCTCATTCGAACAGCTATCAAGCGTTCTCCAAAGCGCACGCAGTTTTCCATTGAAGTCCTTGGTGAGAGCGCTCCGATCAAGCAGCCAAGGCCAGAGACAGACAGCGACGCGATGGAAGACAAAGAAAACATTGGATCCCAGCAGCCAGGCGCAGGTATTGTCATGGAGCAGAAGTCTCCCCCGCCTGAGGAATCAGGATCGATTTCAGTGACCTCCTCATCTTCAACCACACAGGCAGCAGCTGAAAGCATAAAGAAGAGGACTTCGGCCATTCTACCGAAGCTCCCGAAGAAGGCACCAGTTTCTTCGTATGAATTCGGTCGAGTGTGGAAGACACTTGCTTTGCGTGGAGATGCCGAGCAGAAAGCACGCGTGCTCAGCTTACGTGCCGACTACCTGCGCATGATTAGCCCGACTACGCTGCGTTCAATCTTCAAGACCGGGATGGAGTCAGATGTGCTGTGTGAGATCTTCCAAGTACTTCGCCACGCTGTGTTATCCCACTCGGACTCGAGTTCAGCCGGGGTGAAAGACAACGTATCATTTTCGCTGGCGTTTGCAAGTGAGCTTACAAAAGTGACCCGGTTCAACATGACGATCATGCTCTTGTCGGGCAGCGAGAAAGAGGATATGACTTGGGTCCTTATACGCCTGCAAGAACTGGTCGATGAGTGTCAGAAAGAAGAAGTGCTTCACCTCAAGAAGCTGTACGAGCTGCTTTGATACGCCAGCAAACCTAACAAACACGAGATATCTTGGGCATTACGCTGTATTGATAAAGAGGTCTTCTATCCTCGCCAACTCGTCTTACTTGCTGCAGCTCTTGGTAGCTATTCTGCATGTGGCGGCGTCCACCAGCGACGACTGAGTGAGCTCCTGCTCGGAGATTTTGTAGAACTTCTTAATGAGTTTCACATCGTCGTTCGTCAGGTGTGTGCCCAGCTCCTCAAGCGGTAGCTGCATGCCTTCCACCAACGTCTCGACCTCCTTGAGCGTCGCCTCGTCCGCGTCAAACACGCACAGCAAGAGCGACGAGGTGTCGTCACTGACCCCGAACCGCTTGAACGACTCGGACACGTTCCTCGACCCGGACATGTTGAAAACCAGCTCGGCGTGCAAGCTGCGCGTGGTCCGGCGTCCGGACGCGTCGCACAGTAGAGCTCGCGAAGCAGCCGCGTGCAGCTGGAACGGCCCGGCGATCTGGCCGCAATGCACGCACAACAATGAATTAAATCTCTGCGTATGATCCTTCCAATGGTAAATGCTTGAGTTGCAAGTGTGAAGTCCCTACCAGCTGCGCATTGA
Source organism: Phytophthora cryptogea (assembly GCA_000468175.2). Taxonomy (NCBI): domain Eukaryota; phylum Oomycota; class Peronosporomycetes; order Peronosporales; family Peronosporaceae; genus Phytophthora; species Phytophthora cryptogea. The sequence goes on from AUWJ02017310.1 coordinate 20,916, forward strand.
GCAGCGCGACGTCAAACTTCTTGTCCAGCAATCCTTGACGCAGCGCTGGGCTGTTCTTCACGTCTGTGTAGTAGCCCACGTGGAGCGTCCTGCAGTGTCAACGCAGAGAATTGAGATAGATAAATTGCGTTGTATAAGGATTAAGGGTTGAAAGCGGCCTCACCGGTCGCCGAACAGCGCGTAGGAGTGTTTCTCGAGCGTCATCTTCCAGCTCGGACTTGACTTGGCGGATGTCGAGTGGCAGCAAAAGTGTGTGGTGTGGCGGACATAATGCTGGTGTACAGTATTACACACTATGTATTATCGAAACGCTCACAAACGAGTAGGTGGCTAAAGTCCCAGTTCCGTCGCGGAAAACACTTGAACTCTTAGATTCATCCCGTTCACTCATTATCGACATGGCATGGAAACCCTCCCGAAGCCTTCAGTAGCAATAATATGCACTTGAAGTACTTGAAGCAAGAACATTTTACACACCAAAAAGTGAAGCTGGGCTGTCCTGCATACTTTTTACACTTTGTCAAAAGTGTCGCCGGTGTATCTCGGAGTACAATCTGTCGCGTCGGTCGCCGCCGCTGCTGCTGAAGCCGCAAGCAACTTATAGTACAGTACTATTATAGTACAGTACTATTAGATCTGCGTGTACACATGCGTCTACAATGTATTTCAACATCGCCATCGTAAGCATCCGTGGTTACGTACATTTCATGCGACGGCCCTGTTCACACGGATAACTTGGTTTGCATCGAGGCGATAGCAAACCATCGCCTCGATGCAAACCAGACAGCAACGCCAACAACAGGATACGGTGTCTGGGCAAAGAGCAACGGTTTCGTGATCAAGTGTGACGTGGCGAGGAAATCCAAGTGTGGACACTTGTCCCGCCGGCGTATCTCCGCGCCAACATGCAACATGGTCAACAAGCCCTCGTTGCCATTGCGTCATCCCGAGCTTGGTGTCGCACCTTGACAGGCACGTTGCCCCGGTTTTAGCTGGTTTACGTTGCCGGGCGCTTCTCATTGGCTGAAAGTCCGCGTACCGATTTCGACAGGGGGGCCGAAGCAGCCAACTGACTGACGTGGATCCTGCGGTCCAACGACAGGCATTTCCGGATTTCCTCCGTGGGGCTCAAGCGAATCTTCCTCTC
>AUWJ02017311.1:0-14806 GCA_000468175.2 Phytophthora cryptogea
CGAAAACTATCCAAGCGGAGCGTGCTGTCGTGGGTCATGACACGCGATCCAGATGGCACCGGCGCGCGATTGTCGACGCAGAGATGCGGCCAAGGCCTTGGTCCGTGTGCCACATGAGCTCGGCTTCCCTTGGTGCCCCGATGGTCATTTCCCAAACTCCTATCTCCTTGGTACGAGTATCCTCCAAAGCCCTCGACATCCGACAAGAATGGTGAACGCCCTGCGAACGACCTCCGCGCTGACCATGGCCGCCGCCACCTTCGGCTTTGCCGACGCCGGCAGCTTCAAGTGCACGGGCATCAACTACAACATCCGCGCCGGTCCGGACTGGGCCACGGCTGACGTCAAGTGCAAACCGGCCTCGCAGATCTCCACCGAGCTCGCCACGCTCAAGGGAGTGACCGACACCATCCGTCTCTACTCGCTCACGGACTGCAACCAGGCCACCGCCGTGGTGCCCGCCGCCATCGAGGCCGGTCTCAAGATCGAGCTCGGACTGTGGGTGGACTCGTCCGCCTCCAGCTTTGAGGCCGAGAAGGCTGCGTTCCAGACGCTGCTCGAGACGGGCGTCGTCTTGAGCGAGAACGTCGTGGGAATCCATGTCGGCAGTGAAGCCGTGTACCGAGGTGACGTGACGGCCGCCGAGGCCATCGCCAACCTCGAGGAGATCCGCACGCTGTGCCAGGCCGACTCGGGCGCCGCCAACATCCCGCTCACGATCGCCGACATCGGTGACACGTACACGGCCTACCCGTCGATGATCGAGGCGGTGGACTACGTGTCGGCCAACTACTTCCCGTTCTGGGAGAAGGTGGACGTCGATGACGCCGCCGACTTCTTCTACACGCGCTTCTCGGCGCTGGCGAAGACCGCCAGCACGTACAACAAGGAGGTGATCGTGGGGGAGACCGGCTGGGCCTCGAACGGCACGGACTCCGCTGCCAGCCTCGCCACGGCCGAGAACGCCGCCAAGTACTTCTACGACTTCTACACGCTTGCGGCGGAGAAGGACCTTATGTACTTTTACTTCTCGGCCTTCGACGAGCCGTGGAAGTTGGCCACACTCGAGGCCAACGAGACGGTGGAGGCGTACTTCGGCATGTTCACGCAGGAGGGTGTCCTCAAGGACCTCATCGCTGCCGAGTTCGACAACTCGACGTCGTCTTTCGACGGCAGCGACTCGGCCACCATCACGGCGGTGGACGCTTCCAACTCGTCGACAGACGGTGCCGGCAAGGTGGTGACCACTGCTGCAGCTTCGACTTCCAGCGACGATGCCACCACCACCACCTCGGACGACACGACCCAGGACGCGACGTCCTCGGACGTCGACGCTTCTTCGGACGACGATATGGAGGACGACTCGTCTGCCTCGACGCCCACGCAGTCGACCACCACCGCGTCCTCCTCGCACAAGGACTGCGCCATGTAAACGGCCGTGTCGGAAGTAGGCCTTCGCGTCTAGATGCGTAACCCAGAACGTAGCTCCATCAATTCCAAGAGATCGATGCATGTGCAGAATACGAAATCACATTCTCCTCCTTCTAACCTGCATCGCCTTCATTTCCTACTGGTTGCTCGTTCAGGGGCCCTACAGGATACGCGGAGCATGCGCGATCGCTGCGCAGCAGCTCCACTCCGAACACCATTTTACGTTCCCCGAGGTGCCGAGCATTTCCTCACCACCTCCACCAAGGAAGGACCGTCAAACGAACCGCAAGAGGCGGTTCGGGGACGCTGCGTGAATGTAGCGACCTGGAAGGAGGTTGCTTTTGCCATTGCTGAGGCGAACGAGAGGCGTGTGGGTGTTCAACTGCAGACGTCCGATGCTCAAACGAGATTCGTCTCGTCAGGGACATCGAACTTGGATTCCAAAAGGTATTCACACCAGTGTTGGTCGCAATTTGAAGTGTTGTAGGTAGGCAAATTGATCTCTCTTGCCTGCATGGCAGCTTGTGGGTAGTGCTATTGAAAGTGTCCTGTGTACTTCCTTGGAAGTGCAAACCTGTAGTAGTCCAACTTTAGCTGACGTTTTAGCAGTTTTAGCACGGTTTTAGCGCCCCCCATCGGAATTGCATGGCAGCCGAAAGGCGCTCAAAGGATGAACTTGACGCCAGCGTGGACGTGCAGTCGCCAATGAAGGAGCAAGTGGACGCTGCTCAAATGCTCAAAGCGTTCGGCGCAACGTTTGCGTCCGCAGCGCTCGCGTTTCTGTCGGAAGCGGTTGAGTCGAGTCCCACGCAGCTCCACGTGCTAAACTTTATCATCGACAGAGCTACAGAGATACAGGACCAGCAGCCAATGGAGAGGCCGAGTCAGGATGAACTGCAACTGGTTCTGGTGACTGCAATTCAAGTTGTCGCGTGCCAATTGAGTGCCATGGACTTGACGTCACATGAGAGTGAGCGGTGGCTGCAATGGGCCAAACAATTGGTCGATGGACTTTGGTCAAGTGGTGGAGAAACAACAAAGCGGACTTTGGTCTGGAAGGAGCTTCTGTGCTGTCGGTGGGACGGAGAAGCTGCCGGATTAGCTCTCGTGATGCTGCAGCAGTTAGCACAACCGACTGAATCCACTGCCGACGCACGGACGGATGAGATCGCTCAGATGATTGCAGTCTCATACGCGCATTTGCCTTCCGATCTGAAAGAGTTTTGTCTAAAGCAAGTGGCAACACTCGTCAGCACTTTCGTTGACGAAGGACCAACGTACCAATTCACCCCTCGGATGATTCTGCGGCTGCAAGTACTGGAACATTTGACGGACGCCCGCTTCTTAGACGATTCGGACGATGTGGATGTGAGGCTGTGGATCTACGAATTCTTCCCCGCGTGCTTTGAATGCTGTGGTGTGGTTCTCCAGCTTCTAGATGGTCGAGATAAGCGCCTGCATTCTGACGTTGACGACTCTGTCGGACTGATTCGCATGCTGGACATGTGCCTTCTAGTGCTCAAGGCCGGCTTCGACTACTTCCAGAGTCGAAGGAAGGATATTGGTGCTCTGCTGAAGCTCCTCTCTCCAGTCATTCTTGGGACGCTATCTCAACTCGCCCACCGCCCCCCAATTTCTCCTGAAGTATGGACAAAATCTGCAACGTCCGAAGTCCGATCGTTGGAGACGAGCTTGGGTTTGCTGGCAAACATGGGAAATGTCATCGAGAGAAGCGACTGCAACGCTCTGACCAATGTTTTCTACAGCATTTTTTCAGTCCACGGTACGGCGACGTCTCTCAGCAAGAGCCGACCAAAACTGTTGTCTGCGGGTTTCAGCGCTGTCGACCAGCTCCTTGCTCACGCCGAGGTTGCTGAAAGTTTGGGGTCTTCAGTGAATCGTTTGCTGCAGGCTGGTGAGCTGAAGGGTTTGTACGAACAGTTTGTGGCGGCAAGACAGCGTCAGTCAGAGGAGAGTCTTGACACGGAGATGGCGAGTCAGAGCCCCAGCATCCACTCTGAACAGCACAATTTCCGAGACGACGTCGGTTCACAAGTGACAAACGCTGAGGCTGTTGCAAGTCTCCTGCCTGGTATCGACCTCGACGACGGAAGGCACCAGAGCAACCTGCACTTTGAGCCTTCTAGCGAATACCAGACTGGTGCAGTCACTGAGTCATTGTTGGATCAGCCTTGCAATGGAGTGGTAAGACCAGATGCTCCGCAATGGTTTGATGCGGAGGACAGCGACGACGGCTGTGCACTGGAGGCCGATACCGACGCACCTTTGACGATCGGTGAATACAACACTGCAAACACACAAGTGCAGGATATACGTACGAGTACGAGTACGAGTACGAGCGTACCGCAGTGGTTTGACGACGATGAGGAAGAAGGTGAAGCTGATGTCGACTTGCTGCCGTGTGTACTGGACGATTCCCCAGAGTTTTGTGCGCTGTTGGGACGTGCATCGTATCAGAGGACTGACCACGTCAGAGACGACGAAGCCGCGAGTGATGACGGCAGCACCAACACGGAAGTCATGTCGTGGAGCGACTGCAGCCACCGGTCTAGCGAGCGCTCAAGGTCGTCGTCTCTTGCGTCGGGGCCCAGCTGAAGTGGCGACAGCTCGTAAGGTGAGACGAGCACAAATGCCGCTCGAGCGTCGTCAGGAACGTCGTGTTCGCTCCGTCGACGGGAAAGGCTCGCGCCACGGTGGTCGAAGGAGGCGAAGGTGCAAATCGGCAGTGCGCGCGATCCAAGCAGCGAAAGGGGCAACGGCCGTCACTCGCCCGAGACAAGAGTGGCTCGGTGGTCTGCGAACGCCCCGACGACCGACGCCGCGACATCTTGGTGCTCACCCAGACGCACGCTGCAGGAGCGAGGCAGAGGTCCCTCCTCTGCGAGGCAAGTACCCACCAGCATTACGCGGCCGAGCTCCGCACTCTTGAGCATTGGTAACGAGCGTCGTGGCGCTAAATGAGACTTGCCTCTACGGTGAGTAACAGATATCTTCAGCCGCGTACACTTGTGCCAAGGTCCGACTTGCAAGTGTTGCCAGCCGCTGGCCATCGCAATCGCCGCGTAGCTGGCTGGAGATCGTTGGTCCGAAGCGTGTCGCTTGATGTCTGCGGTGGTGATCCGCACGCCTTGCACAACTTGTCGCTGAGTGGCATCCAGCACAAGGAGAGATCGACCGACCGCATGCGTTGGGGTTCCCGCTTCAAGGCGTCGAGCGCTCGCCCCGTTCTCTCTCTACGCGGACGCTCGGTCTCTACATTTGACAACGATCAGATGCAGAACCTGGTCGGCATCACCTTCCGCATACAGCGTGCCAGACGTTGCAGGAAACCATCTGCCCGTGGGCTGGTCAGCAGCCCGTGCAAGAGTGCCGTCACGACGTGTCTGGCCCCAGACTCTGCCGCTCGCCATGAGGACAAGGACCCGCATAAGACAAGAGGAGCCATGACGGTCGCACTGCACCCGCTTCTCGTGCTCGCCTCGGCGCTGCTGCTGCTGCTGGCGGCGTCGGCGTCGGACACGACCGACTTCTGCAGCTCCGTCACGTCCTGCCTCAAGGACGGCAGCACCACGTGCGACACCACCACCGGAGACTGCCCGCCCTGCATCTACGCGCTGGACGCCACCTACACTTGCTGGGAGAAGGACAACTCGACCAACACTTGTCCCTTCACAGGCGTGCGCTACGACTGCTGTACGTGAGTCTGCAACTCACCAATGCGTCTGTGGCTCCTTGTCACTCACTTGTGTCTCTTGTCTTCTCCATGCAACAGCCGACTCATGGAGCTCCTCCACCACCGCCACCTCCAGCAGCAGCTCAGCTACCAAGTCGTCCAACTCGACGGACTCCACTACCTCTAGTACCTCTTCTACAGCCTCATCGGCTTCGTCCGGTACCAGCGCCGACACGTCGAGCTCCGCCAGCACTGGCGGACTGAGCTCCAGTCTCATCACGTACGGAGCCATCGGTCTTGGCGCCGTTCTCATCGTTGTCATTCTTCTCATCCTCTGCGTACGAAGACGCAAGATGCGCAGGCGCCGCGAGGACAACATCGCAGCTACAGGGGCAGGCAACTTCGGACGCAACCGCACCATGTCGGACAAGCGTCTGCGTGGCCTCTCGAAGCCCGACGAAAGTTTTGCCGGCCAGTACAACAACATTCTCGACAGCAGCAAGGTCAATTACGCCGTTCCGCCCATGAACACAGGATACGGCGGAGGCTACGGAGGCCACCGCAAAGGATCACGTCCCGACCCCATGGATTCCTTGTCACGAGTGCCTACGGACGAGTCTCCACGCAGCTTTGACGGGATGTTGACCGATTCGGCGCACTCTCCAGCCGTGCTGGGCGGTAGTTCGCACACGTCGCACAACTCACAGCGGAGCGGCGGACGCAGCATTCAGGACCCCGTTGTCGGAGGCATTGGCGGCTTCTCGAACGTGAGCGAGTACGTGCAGCAGGACGTGTCTTCCCGATGTACATCGACGCCCAACGTCTTTGGCGAGTACCTGCGGATGAAGCAGGAAATGCAGTACGATGAAGCGGACCGCAGCACCATGGGCGGAATGAGCGCCGTGAGCTTCAGTGACACCATCAGCGACTTGGACAGTGGCAAGTACTCGTTCGAGTCGTCTCAAGGCATCGGTCGACTGCCCCCTAGACGACCGGATGCCGATGGTCGCTCATCTATTGCCGAGTCCATTACCGACTCCATCGCGGACTCGGAGTACGCCGAGCAACTGCGTGCACGCGGCGAGAGCGACTGCTTCAGTGAGATGTCGTACAATGACGAGAAGTACTCGTTTAGCAGTCTCGACGGTCTAGACGACAGTCAGGTACGAGAAGGCAAGCGCGAGGTGGAGATTTAGGCCAAGTCAAGAAGTTCTTCCTTTGTTGTCTCTTAGATGCGTGCTAGCAGTCGATGAATTACCATTATTTTATGAGCTACCTGCGTGTTCATGGTTGAAGGTGTCCGATACATACAAAACACACGAGGGAACACCATCATGTCTTCTACTTGGTGCCACGTCCTTCGCATCAAGTGACCGCGCTGAACCTCCGCATTGGCGGCCAAGAAACGCTGGCATATCGAGGACGCAGTTCATTCATATGGGTAGCGAGAATGATAGCACTAAGATCTGCACGCGAGTCGCTTGGCTCAGCATGACGACGCTCGATAGCTGCACCTGCTCTCTTGAGCTGCTGCTCAGCGAGACCACAAGACTTGCAGTGCAGTCGACTTCAATGCACCTTCTTGGTGGTCCTGGAGTCTTCTGTGACTGCTGCGTTGTCGTGGTCTCCTTCGCTCCGTGATGGATCGCTGCTGTCTTCAGCTTCCGCTTCCGTGTCGGATCCGTTGCTACCAACTTGCGCTGCTGCCTCCACCACCGCCAAACTCCTTTCCTTGGCTCCGTATCGTTCAATACACTCCTCCGAGATAAAGTCCAGCACCTTTTGGTAGATCCGAGAGCGGAACTCTATCCGTTCCTGGCCTTCGAGATAGGACGGCAGTGGGACCACAATGCCGTCAAAGTCCTGCACCACGAAAGGATATGAAAGCTGCGGAGGCTGCGGGCCGTTGGGGAGGTACATGACGCCACTGGAAGTTGCAGCAACAACTGGTGGCTGCATCAAAGAGGAAGAAGAGGATGATGAAGCAGAAACAGAAGAAGAGGAGGTTGTAGGCGTGACTACCGGCATCTCGTCTTGTACTCTCGAGCCAAGAGCGTCACCACTGTCCGACTGGCGTGCGGATGTCACTGGGTACGGGGAGAAGCGCTCGCTCCTGGCGTCTGTTGAGGAGATGCGTCGCTCTCGTTTGTGCTGTCGGTTCTTGGCGTCCAATTTGCGCTGATGCTGGTTCTGTTTGTTCCGGTGATCGTCGCACAGATTGTGGGCAGCTCCTGACGTCTTGAGGGCCCGTTCGTTGGTGCATTTGCCTGTTTTGTAGCGACATTTGCCTCGGTAGTCGGCGCGTTCCGAGCCAGCGAGAGGAGAAGACGGAGAAGACATGGGCGGACACTTGGCTACAGGAGGGAGGAGAACGTTAGAGACCAAGAGGCCCATGGCGACAATCAGAAGACGAACGAACGACGCACCTTTGGACTCAGAAGAGGAAGCGTCTGATCCCAATGGAGACCATGCGTCGTACTTACGGGGAAGAATACAGTAAACTTCAACAAGTGCACTTGCTGTTTCTTATGCCGAGATGCACACTACTGCTGCATCTTTCAACGATACCGATCGCGGAAGAGGTTGTGGCGTTGCTTGGCGCCGTGGCCCGCCGAATACTCCATGTACTTGGTGCCATCCGCGCCCGAGAGCGCTCCGAGCGACGCCAGTTTCTTCTTCTTGCGACCTTGACCCGACAGCTCGAGACGCGACAGATCTTCGTCGTCACGGATCGCCGCGTTCTCGTCCTTAGCGGCGCTCTCGACATCGGCACTCAGCACCTCATTCAGCAGTGCTCGCTGGTCCTCCTTGCGCGTAAACACGCCCTCGAACGAGCCCGGCTCGAACAGATCGGTCACTACCTTGAACGTGTAGCCCTGGTCCACCAGGTACTGCTGCCGCTTGTTCGAGTAATACATTTCGTGCGTGTCCGTCGAGATGAGCGTGTAGAAGAAGGCGTTGAAGCCGCCCGTGGCGTTGGCCTTGGGACGTAAAATACGCCCAAGACGCTGCGCCTCCTGACGTCGCGAGCCAAAGTGTGAGGACACTTGAATGATCACGTTCGCCTCCGGTAGATCGATCGACGTATCGCCAACCTTGGAAATGCAAATGACGTTCACCAGAGGCGAGCTGCGGAAGGACTGCAACAAACGCATGCGTTCACGCTCACCAGTGCCACCGTAGATATAACCCTTGTTGAGCTTGGTCGCGTACAGACGCAGGGCGAACACATCGTCAGAAAACAGCAGAATCTTGTCGCCGCGCTCCTCGTGGTACTGGATGAGAAACTCCGCGGCCGTAAATTTGTTCGGGTTCGCCACATACAAAAGTGCACGTTTGCGTGCGCTCTTGCTCTCGCGCAGGTATTCACGGTAGAACTCACCGGCCATAGGGCACCATACCTCCACACACGATACGTTGGCCAAGAAGCCGCTCTGAGTCAAATCCATCCAGTTGGCTTCGTACAGCTTCGGACCAATAAGGAAGTTCAAGTCGCCGATTAAATCGTCCTCGCGCACAAGTGTGGCCGTCAGACCGAGCTTGCAATGGCATGCAATGGAGCCAATGACCTTACGGAACATCTTCGCGGGCACGACGTGCACTTCATCCAAAAGAATGCACCCCCACTCGCGGCTCTGAATAAGCTGCATGACCTCCTCGGACGCACGGGCACGACGCCCACCGAACGCAACCATCGTGTACGTCGTCACGATAACTCCCGAGTCCGGATCGATAAAGTCCTTCGCTACAGACGTGAAGCGTGCAATCTTCTTTTCTGGAATGTTGGTCCACATCTTGAACTGTGCCGTCCACTGCTCCACCGACACAGCCGATGTGCACAAGCACAAACACGATTTCTTGATGGTCGACGCCGCTGTGACGCCTGTCAGCGTCTTGCCTGCACCACACGGAAGGACAATGATGCCCGATCGTGCACGGCCATTGCCGAACATTTTACTCAGCGACTTTTCCTGGTACTCACGGATGCGCGTCGTGGGCTTCAGGTCCATCTCCAGATCCGGAATAGTCTTGTCGTTTCGGAAGTCGTACTCTTCCATGAGCGGGTAGTCCAGATCCAGACACGCGCGCTTCACTTGCTCCACCATCGTTTTCCGGATCTTGAACGACACTGTCCGCACTGTCTTCTGCTGGCCCCCCGACGACTTCCCAGGGTGGTGCTCGTCCGCAACATTGTAGTCCTCATTCAGCAGCTTTTGGTACTGCATGTTGGCCTGGTCCTCGGCCGACACGTCCTTCTGAATAAACTCATTGGCGTCCTCTGCTCGCGCCCCTGCAGGAGCCACAGGCGGCGCAGTGGCCGACGCGTTGGCCGCCACGTCCGTCGCTGTCTCCTTGACTCGTGCTGCGCGAATATGTTCGTGCTCCAGCAGCTTCCGCAGCACTTCCGGGTACAAACTCTCGACGTAGAACTCGTTGTGGTGCAGCACCAGTTTGGCCTTGCCGTAGCTGAGTGTGCAGTCCTTAATGAAGGCCACAATGCCCTCTGGGAGTCGGTTCTTGGACAACCTCTCGAGGACTTTGAGGATGCTCTCGGTCTCGATTGCCACGGACACAGCAGCGTAGAGAGAGTACGGCGTGAGCTTGTACTCGTGCAGGAACTCCGGACGAGACACTGGCTCGGAAATGGCGACCAGGAAGTCGTAGGCCTGTTTGTAGATGGGCGAGAAGGCTTCGAGGAAGATGCGGCCATTGGGACAGACCCACACAGGACGCGCTTCGTGGTCTGGTTTCATGTCAAGCGTAGAGAAGTCGTAGTACCCAGCAGCGTCTCCATCGCCTCCTGCGGACTGCGCCACTTCGTTTAATTTCTGCAACCGATTCTGAATCCGACGAGATAAATTACTGGACGCCCCCACAGAGTCTACGGACTGCTGCACGCCCCCTGGCGTCTCCTCCGTCTCCATGTATTCGAGAAGATCCTCCCCCACAGATCCGCCGTAGTCTTCCGCCAGCGACTTGCGCTTCTGCCGCTGCTTCTGGACGCCCTTGCTGCTCATGTTGACGGAGGCTTCTGCTTAAATGACAGAGCCTTTCATCCAGCATACAAAGAAAAAAAAAAACATTAACCACCGAATATCATTTACCTCTCGAGTTGACTACCGGGAAGTGGAAAGTGGAAATACTGAAAATCCGTCAATGCAAACAAACACAAACGTAAAGCAAACGACTTCTCCCACAGAAGCGCAAGTCGCTGGCGGAAGACTACGCGCGGATCTGTGGGAGAGGACCTTCTCGAATACATGGAGACGGAGGAGACTTCTCACACTGGTGCGCGGAAAATAAATGACCGTGCGACAGGATCTGATTGGTCAAAATTGACAGCATATGGTTGCAAGCCCAAAACGTTAGCAGAAGTTTTGGCACAGAATCATAGTACCGTTATTCCATGTTCTATTCACTCTGTGAGCGACAAAGTACATTTACGGACGACAACTTCAAAGAAACCCAGGCTGGCCCTTGTCATTTCATCTTTTCGTCTCTGCAAGCGAAGATGAGTCATGGATCTACTCGACTTTACAGCGCTGCCAGCGCTGCCTCCAAATTTGCAGACCAACGACTTGAGGCACGCACACGAACCGACTACGCCAGCAGTCCCCGCCGATTTTCAGAGTTTTGCGTCAAGGAAGGGTATCCCAATCCTCTGAAGAAGCGCTTCATCGAGCTTCCTGGCGTTGTAGCGGTGTACATCAACCATCTTGCAACGACCAACACAAGTCAATGGCCGGCAGAGAAACTTCGCGCTGCGCTGGGCAGGCACTACACGAAACCTGAGATGCTGGCAGGAGGACACCCACACGATCGCTGGGTTGTGGAGTCTACTTCGGACGGAACGCTTGTACCCCACAGAAACACGGCACGGTCTTCAGCCATCTCACAGATTTTTGCGGGCTTGAGCAAGTCGAAGAAGCGTGAGAGAACCCCAAAGAGAGCGTCGCCGATGTCGTTGCAGATGCTAACCCGGATAATCGCTTTTCTTGAGTCCAATTCAATCTTCAACGAGACAATGCGGTTGTGGTTTTCGGCAGTGTGTTCGCTGTGCTTCTACGGAATGTGTCGCATCAACGAGGTTCTTTTCATGAAAAAGGGCGACATTCAGCTTGGGCTTCAACGCAAATCGCGTGACGACGGTGCAGTGATCAATTTCGGTTGTTTTACAATTCGAGATCGCAAGACGGACCATGACCCTCTCGCCAGTTGGACTTACTCGCTTCACCAGATGCCCGAGGAAGAACGTGCAGCAGAAGCGCTCTCCCATCTTGACAGCTGGTTTAAACACGCACGTACCAAGTTGCATCACACCTGGCGTGACGCTGATTATGCCTTTCCAGCGCTGTCCAAGGTACGTCGGGGTTCACGAACGAAGATTGGATCCGATGACGGTGTCATTGATATAGCTGTCGCATCTGTTAAGCTTAACTCCCTTAACTAACCTTTTGCTAACTAACTCCCCGAAACTCCGAAGCGTTCTAACCCCCCCCCCTGGTCTCCTATACAAAAACCAAGTACACCGATCTCGAAGAGGCTCAAACCACAGTGCTACACTCGGCAGGCAATGTATGGAGGAGCGCCGCTCTCCAGACCCGGTTTCAAGGACGTCGGGCACTCCACGCACTTCAGCAAGGGCTAGCGCGGCATGTACCAGCGCCAGCTGCAGCTCTAAGAAGACTGGCTCCACTGCAGACATGTAATCCGCGTCAAAACTGCACGCTGAAAGACGTTCTCAAGCTACAACTCCAAATCGTGCCTCTTGTAGCTATCAGCTACGTAGCCGCTCCGTGTGAGCTGCAACCATCAAGTTACAAGCGACGGAGGCAGCAAGCAAGTCCACGAGCTTTATAAATCCATTGCAGTTTGATGCTTTAGTTGTAAACCTAGGAGTTTTGGCCATGCAATCGATGAAGTGATCGTTGGTATGCGTGCAAGTTTCCCTTCCGTAGAGCCAACAACGTTTTTGTGTGGTTCATATGTAAGTACACGCAGCAGTTTGATCATTGCACGACACACCTTTCATTTCGATGTCAACCGCACCTCCTCGCTGAATGTTGACTTGCCCAAACGCCCTCGTTGCCGCAAGCTTGTATGGCATCATTATCACCACCCAAGTATACGATGTCTAGCGCGCTGAAGTGCGCGAACAAATGACGTGCCCTAATTAACCTCTTCGCAGTGTAGATCGGAAATGGTCGGCTCTATTCGACTTCACAGCGACGCATCGTCATGACTGACTTCGTGGCTCACAACAAAATGGCTTGAGTATGGCAAACTAACCACGCAGACCAGCTAGAATAAAGTTGTTCATAGCGCAGCTCACCGCCGTTTGGCTTGTCTTGGGGATGAAGAGCAGCTGCCTCGCTTGGTGAAGGCGTTGCCCCATGCCCACCTGCTGGTGCTGCTGGAGTTCGAGCGCGGTCTGTACGCTGCTCCGTCGCCGGTGGTCTGTACGGCGTCGTGTTCTACGTCCGACGCTAGCTGTCCCACCACCTCTGGGCCCAGGACTTGGACTCATATAACGCGGAAGCGCTTTGCATCCATTCTTTACCGTAAACGCTTGCTCTTGTCTGCAACTCGATACATGTACTTCACCAGCCACCTCCATGACTTGCTTCTGCTTTTGACGTAGGAATCATCAGCGAGGTGTGTGGACCACACAGCAGGGAGTTTGGGGGTGTTTAGGGGGCGTTTGGAAACACCACGGGGTGTTAAAGTTAGTTAAGCGGAGTTAGCTTAACTCCGACAGCTCTAGTCATTGAAGCTGACGAAATTTCGAATGTCGGCGTGAAGTGGGGGTCTTCAATGTCAGACAGCAACTTCACGCAAGTTCTCAACATTGTTGCTGGAGCTGCTGGCATTAACAAGAACGTACTGGGGGACGATATTTGGTTTACGTCTCACTGCTTCCGCCGTGGTGGAGCGCAGTATCAATTCATGTTTGCGCCCGAGAAGCGACGTTAGTCGTTAAAACTTGTGAAGTGATGGGCCGGGTGAGCACCAAGCGAAAAGGCGGAAACGGTAACACGATATCTTCTGGACGACGTGATGGATCGTGAAGAGAGTATGCTCGGAAACTCACTTGCGCCAGACGCAGTCGCCGGTAGCAACGCGTCGCTTGAAGGTGTGCGTGATATGACCTACGCGGACACGGAAGGTACTGTTGAAGATGTTCAAGTAGAACGCTCCAAGCCAACCGAGCTCCGTTACGATGGAAGTCTCAGCTGTCGACGATCTAAAACGCTCACTACTGGAGGGGCTACGAGATATGGTAAAGGACATTGCAAGTCTCACGCAAGGTGCTACATCCGGCGAAGACAGCGACGCGCAGTTAAACGCTGCTGACGATCAAGAGCTGGACACCTCGCAACTCATGTCGGAACTACGTGAGGCGAAATGCTGGCACGACTACATCAATCAGTACTTACTGCAGACATCTGTATCGAGCTGGCGTAGACATGCTACCGCACGAACGCAAAGTCCATCGATCACGGCGTTTGCGTATGGAGATCATCGCAGAGTTTGTACGCGACGAGTATGACGACGATCAAGACCGCTTTGAGACCGAATTCTCTACCAACATCAACGGGGACATGACTGTCAACAAGATTCTTTCTGCGATTCGTGCCCAGAAGCATCGGTAGCAGTTTGACGGTCGTCCGCTATTGTACTATCGTCCGCAAAAGTACATGTCATCCTCAAATGTACCATAAACTTATCGTCTGTAATCGTACTGTCGTCCGTAATTGTACTATGGATGTATCAGCAGTAGAATCGGTACAATAGTGGGTTCAAATGAAATCGCTGATGTTGAAAACCTGATGCAGTCTGATCTACATCATCCTACTCCCTCCTAGTCCTCGTTTGGGTCGTAATCACCGTCTGATCCATCAGACTCGCTGTTGAAGTCGCTTGCATGGTATTCATCAGCACTTTCGGCATCTGCTGCCAACTCTTGAACACCTTCGTACTCGAACGCGTTGTCGTCGTTAGCCTCTTCCTCCTTTTCTTCCTCGCTCTCATAGTCGACACCAGGGAACGGATACTTGCAACTTGGATACTTGCAACTTGGACAGATAAAATCCTTGTCGCTCGTTCGCCCCAGAAATGAGCATTGTACCATCTGAGACAGTTGTAGTCAACGGAGTTCTTTGCGATATATTGCTTTGAGAGATCGGAGCTAACACGTCTTCACGTGATTGGGGTGTCAGCGTGTGGCTGCATTGGGGGCTTTCGAGAACAATCCCAGTGATGACGCTTTTGCATATGATGCACTTGGGTGAAGCCGGTACATGCTTGACTACCAATACCTCGTCATCTTCAACCTCAAGATGCACAAAGTACCTGCAGTTGGGGCATCTTGGGTCGTGCCCCACGAGGGGTTTAAACAGTCCCTGTGATACGGCTGGCGGCAAGTATCGCGCTGACACACCCAAATCCTTCCATTCATCTTGTCTCCACAGATGGAACACTCGATTACACCTTCGTGAGCATCCAAAACATCGCGCACATTGACGCCGTAATCACTCGTCGCGACGACCGTTTTCGTCGAACCCTCATATCTCCGTCATATTGAGGCTACGGACCTCTCGTTACCTTCAACTTACACAATGAGACACGGCGGTGACGACATTGGTCTAAATTCGGCCGTTTTCGTCGAACCCTCATATC
>AUWJ02017322.1:0-61994 GCA_000468175.2 Phytophthora cryptogea
TGAAGTGGTCGGAACAGCTCGGCGCCAAGCTCCAGACCAAGGACGGAGTGCAGGACACGGACTACAAACTGGCCGGCAAGAAGGTCGTGGGCTTCTACTTCAGCGCGCACTGGTGCCCGCCGTGCCGCCAGTTCACGCCCTTCCTGAGCGCCGTGTACGACGACATGATCGAGGAGCACCCGGAGTTCGAGCTCATCTTCATCTCGTCGGACCGCGACCCGGCCCAGTACAGCGAGTACTTCGGCGAAATGCCCTTCCTGGCGCTGCCCTTCGAGGAGCGCGCCGCCAACCAGGCCATGAGCACCAAGTTCGGCGTCACGGGCATCCCCATGCTCGTGTTCGTGGACGGAGAGGGGAAGGTCATCACGATGGACGGCCGCAGCGTGGTCGCCAACTCGCGCGGCGACGTGGAGAAGCTCTGGGAGCAGCTCACTAAGTAAGAGAAGCAGCAGCTGCACGCTGACGCAGCTCTAGTCTGTCGGACTGGAGTTGCTGACAGTGTTTTTGTTAGTTTTCCTACTTCCTGCTCCTTTTGAGAGAATATGATGTCGCCTTTGCTATGATGCAGGATGTTGTAGAGCTGGTCTTGTGTGTTGTTGGACTAGGATGGCTGCGAGCGGCGAAGACTGCGGAGAAGAGAGAGCTTGGAGCTGATGGAGACGGATACGACGTCATTTGTGTTGTAGCTGGGCTGGCAAGGAAGCTGATGCTCGTCCTGTTTGGATGCGGATAAAGAGGGGATTGATGCCGAGTCCGTGGACAACTCGGGGTAGTGTCCGATCCCGGCACCACCACGCAGGGTCATGACGCGGCGACACTTGCCCGACGAAGGCTCTGGGAAAAGACCATGCAGCACTGCACTGGTCTGGAAGAATTGGTCTCGAAGTCGACGATGCCGACGTGCGCGCTGGAAGCTGGACGATGCTCTTGCCTGACCTGCCTCGTGCGTCGTCTCCAGCACAGCTAGACGGCTCCAATTGGCATCTGGGTCCAAAAGTTGCGAGATCTTGGCGTCGATGACGCGCAGCATTTGAGTCATTTCTTCCGAGATGCTCGAGAAGCTCATCGGATACTGCAGCCGCACAAGAGTTTCGACATCCACACGAAGCGCGAGCAGTAGCAGCGGCACGAGCACAGATAGATGGGGCCGAGGGGTTGAGCGCTCCTTGCGCTCCATTCTGGCGCGAAGCATGGCGAAGCGCTGCGCGATGGATACGAAAAGTGCATCTTGGTTGTAGCTGCTCAGCCTCGTCTCCCTGACCGTGGTTGGAGGGTGAATCACCGTGAGGAAGAGGTAATGCACTGTGCTCTGGACGAGTTCAATCATGGCTGGACTGAGCAGCGTTTCGTAGAGCACGGTCCGCGCGTGATCAGCGTCCGCAGGCAGACCTAGTAACGCCAATGGAAGAGTGATGTAGAACTCGTCGTGCAGTTCGCACACGGTTTCTGTGCTGGCACTTGGTGGTACGCTTCGTTCGTCTACAGATTTGAGTCGTCTCTGCGACTCCCATCTCCCGAGAGTGCCTTGAGTTTTTGGTGGCGAGCCTGGTGCTGCTCTTGGATTCCTCAATTGCTCCACTTGGTTGGCCGACAGCGTTTCTACGAAGTCTTCGTCGACTTCTGCGTAAGTTCCGTACCGCTGCAGCACGTCCGGCTCGGGTGGTTGTGTGGCCAGCTTGAAGGGCAGCAGGAACTTGCGCTTCATGTCGTCGAAAGTGAAGCTCACGGTGCCAATTCGATACACATGCCGCGCCTGCGGGCCGCGTAGCTGGCGTTTCGGCGACAACTGCGGCGCTACTGCACTCGCTTCCTTATCTCTCTGTGTCGACTCCTGCTTGTGCACTCCTCGAACTTCTTTGCCCGAAGCTTCTCCTGCGTGTGTCAGCGGGTTCAAGTCAATGGCCAACATGTCGGCTAAGGACCCGCGCGACTTCCAGACGGCGGAGACAGCACATTTCTCCACTGGCAAGTGCTGCAGCACCATTGCAATGTTCTCTATAGTGGAATTGGCGCCAATCTGCTGCAAATAGCGGATGGCGAACTCATCTTTGACCGCTTGAGTCAGGCGTGGCGGCAGTGCGGTCGGGGTTTGCTGCGGTTTGAGTGCAATGGACACATGCAACGCCTGCACTGCAGTAGGCGCGTCATTATCCCCCAGTTGGGACGAAAGAGCTCGTCGCGATCGAGCTGGAGGCGCAGGCCGCATGGTCAAGTCTACGATGTGCGCTTCAACTTGGTAAAAAATAGTGTTTCGCCCTGATTGGTAGATATCTCACTTTAAATTCTGATTGGTTGATACTCGAAATGGTTTGAATTTTGAATCGAAAAGGCGGGTAGACGCCACATGACTTGGACTTTGTATGCTCTCCCACTCAAGAAAAGCTCATCAAGCTCTCACAGTGTTATCCGTGCTGCGCCGCCCCCGACGATGGCGCCCACGACGCGCCGCATGTACGACGAAGACCCGGACGCCGTGTTCCGAGGCGTGCCCCCGCCCGTGCCCCGCGTGCGCGCGATCTCGTCCTCTGACCGGCTCCTGAAGCCCACGAAAGCGTCACTGGCTGCCGCAAGAGCGAAGGTGCTGACTGGGAAGGACAAGGAGCTGGCCGAAGCGCGCGAGGTGGCGCGGAAACGACGTCGCTTGGCGCGCGTGGCCAAGGAGAACGGCCGCCTAACGATCCCGCAGTCGCCCAAGTTCCACAAGATGAAGAAAGCCACGCCCCGTTCACGCGCCGATATGTTGACGCGGACGTCGCGCGAGCTGCTGGAGATTGCGGCCATCCGCAAGCGCGTGCAGGCGCAGAAGCGCAAGACGCAGAAGTACCACGACGCCACGACCCACGGAGCTGCGCCGGGCAAGAGCGACCTGTTCTCCAAAGCCCTTTCGGCCAGCGGAGGCGTGGGCGTCCCGGCGGTGCGACGCCCGAAGCTCACGACGCCCATAGGCTTCGAGTTTGAGATCGACAAGCGCGCACGGACGGCAGAGGCTCGTAAAAGCCTCAAGAGAAAGAGCGTGGCAGTGACGGTCAAGGAAGTGGAGGCGGCGGCGCTGGTTGAAAAGGAGGTAGAAGTCTCGACGCCGACTGAGCAGGATCCAAAGGTGGAGGACGAGGAGAACGAGCCGCCGCTCAAGCAGCGGCGAAAGTCGGCGGCCGCATGATGAAGTGACTACGTGATTGAGCTCCGGGATGAAGTGGCGGCGCCGCCTGCTGTCTCAAAGCGACCTACTAATGATTTAATGCCATTTTATTTTACAGCGTATTGACACGAATGACGTTGCTCTCAGCCGGCTGGCGCTGAGGCTCAGCAATCGCCTTCAGCCTTGAGCAAGCTTTCTAGCGGCGTCCGACACCGTTAAAGCTGCTCCTGTCAACGGCAGCGAGCCCGCCTTGAGACACAGGTAGTCGGCCGGCAGACACTTCAAGGCCTTCGCCTTGGATCGATCCCCATCCGAGTCGTTCGCAGTGATCAGACGACTCAGATGGACAGCCTAGCGGTCGGGAAGCTGCGTGAGCAACTCCACCGCGCCTTGGAGTTCCATCGGCGCCGGGCCAGCATCGCACTTGCACCGTCCTGGCATCTTTGCTGTGCTGCGCAGTGCACCATACATCCAGACACGCAGGTGCAGTGTGTCGCTCTTCGTAGGCAGCATTCTCGTCAGCTGCAGCAGTGTGTTAGCTCATGCTACCAGCCCCGTGGTGCTGCCTGCGCAATGCCGACGGTCTCTCGTGTCGCACCTAGCCATCTACCCCCGCGGCCGACCGCGACACCCACCCAGCACTTCCCTCGCAGCGACATCAGCGTCCGCGGCGATCCGAGCGCTAACTACTGGTAACGGCAGCAACGAGCTACAGCAACGGATCCTGAAAAGTTTGGCCCACGAAAAAAGATTTGTCGGGGGATGGACGCACGCTGCTTCACGCCGGTGCCGTAAATATTTCCCGTACACACATCGGAGGGCTCAGCAGAGAGCCGCTCGTCGAAGGCGACCGAAAGTTCGTCGAGGAGACAAGTGGCCGGTCACAGCTCAGCGAGCGACTCGCCTCACCGCTGCGAGCTGTGAAGACGGACTATACACACTCACGAGCGGTCTCCGCGAAAGTTGGATCGCGCTGGCAGCCTCCATCGGGCAGGAATTCACTCGAAAAAAGCGGCGGAGCTCCAAGTTCGTCGCAGCGGCGCTCTTGTCCCGTCGGCCGCATCCCGCCGAAGGAAAGAAAGCGGCGTGCATGCACGACGGGCAGTGGAAGCGGTGTCTCATACACAACCAGCCGAGGCGAGGCTCGAGTCAGCAACCAGCGCATGATGCCATGCAACTGTGCTGGACTAACGCCATGCGAGGCTGCCGCGGGACGAAGGCGAACGAAGGAAGCGGCGAAGGCAGCACAACGCCGCCGCTGCCGTTGGTCCAGCGCTGTTAAAAAAAGAAATCGGCAACTTCAACGCCGGCCTTGAATGGGACCTTCAGTTTTTCCTGCGGAGACTCGCCGTTTTCTGGCCAGCAGCACCGCCGACACGACGACCTGCGCAGCGGCATGGACGTGTCGCAGACATGACGCTGCGGAGGCTGCCGAAGTAATTTATCTCGCCAAAATGTGCCGAGATTTTCTCCGTCATGCGATGAAGTCGGTCAGAGCTTGCTTGTGCAGGCGGCAATTTGTGTAGTGGCACGTGGTCTCCCATTCGATCGGAGCGCACCAGTTGGTTTTCGGGGGATTAGTCAGGCAATGGTCACGGGTCAGCGCTCGCATGTCCTCGGTTATCCACCGGCAGGCTGCCGCAACGAACTGTATAAGGCCGCCAATGGCTCAACTGACAGGCAGCATATGCGATAAGGCAGCGCTGCTGTCATTGCTGCTGCCGACGCGATTAGATAGGTCGTCCCACCCGGTCTGCAATCCGTCCGAGCCAAACGTTCCAACATCTGCGCTTATAGTGACAAAGAGGACATCGGAAGGAGCGGACCTGCAGTGATTTCCAATTGCACGGCTGGAAGTGATCTCAGAGCCACCAGACGCGAGCAAGGAACATCGGCGCGAAAGTATGCCGGCCCGCCCTTTACGTTGCCGCTATTTCCCGCTCCAAACTTCTTGTCTACCCACGCGCAGTTACTGTCCAAGCGGAGAAACCCCGCGAAATGCATTTCGCATTGACGTGGTCCGGGCAGTTTTGGTGCGGCAAACTAAGCACAATCCGCCGCGAACGCTGAGATGAAACAGCAAATATTGGCACAAGCATAGCTGCACTGACCACTGACGCTGGATAGCCTGCTGCGGCCGCAACCAGCAGTGCTTTTGCAGATCGCCTGGCGGCGCGACTACCGTGCGCCGCAATTGGCACCGAAAGCTGTTTTCAGCATTCAAGCAGTTCGTGTTGACCAGCAGCCGCTGGCCGGTTGCGAAGCAAGTCATTGTTGCTGTTCTCACTCCAAACAACCGCTCTTGATAAATTACCGACAGACAATTTTAGCGCTCGTTTTCCATCTGAGATACCGCGGCGCACAGCACAGTACCAGAACTGCGCAGACGGGGCTGTCGCACTTAATCGGATACCCCAGCTGCCATTGGTCGATCTTTCCGCCGAGACGCGCTCTGAGCCATAAATTACCCCTAGTCACTCTCAACGGAGCCCATCCCCCTCCAGCGTGTCAAGGCTCGAAGCGCAGCTAAAAAAGTGACCATCGGGCCTAGTCACATCAATCGGCTGACCCATTCCCCAATTTCGCTCGAGCCGCGCAAGCAGCCCCACAGCAGCAACCATAGCCGCCCTCGCCCCCATGATCATGATGCCCGGAGCAAACCTCGTTGTGGCACCCGCGCCGGCGACGCCCATCACGCGCGGCCTCTGGTCCGAGCAGGAGCACGAGCAGTTCCTGCACGCCATGAAGATGTTCCCCACCGGCCCGTGGCGCTCCATCGCCGCCTTCATCGGCACGCGCTCCATCAAGCAGGTGCAGACCCACGCGCAAAAGTACCAGCAGAAGATCAACCGCCGGAGACGCGGCCTCCGCAAACAGAAGAAAAAATTCGTCCGCCCCGAGCACCGCGTGGACGCCCACGCCACGGGCTGCATCCAGCGCGTTAAGAACTTCACGGTACAAGGCTCACCGCGCTCGCCTTCAGCCTTTCCGATTGACGTCATGTCTCCAATGAGCGGCTTTGGCCAGCTACTAACGGGCGGATGCAGCCCTGTAGCCAGCGACGCCGGCAGTAGCGTCAGCAGCTTTTCAAGTCTGGACATCGACGTCGACATGGACGCGCTGCTGCAGGACCTCGAGCCGCTCCCGTTCACCCCTGAGGTTACGTACGATGATCTTCTTGCGGACGACGCCTACCGACAAGACGTGCAGGAGTCCATTGACCTGCTTCTTGCCTAATTTATTGCGCCCATGCGTCAATCCGTAACCTTCAAGAGCACGGCGTTGCAGCCGAATGCGTGAGAGATAATATCATCTATACACTCTTATCCTCCTCAACCTTCGCACATGCCATTGTCTAACGGTGCATGTAGGTTGAGCAATTGGGTCACTTCTCGATGCTGTGCTACTTGACGCGCGCTTGCTTATGATGCGGCAGTTAGAGGAAGTTTCTCCGGTCAAAATAAGCGTGGAGGAACGAGCTACGTCCCATGCAGCGACTCAACGGCGTTGACTCAACGTTGTGTTGGTGTTGCCATTGCTAACTTGGTGCCGTCTTGGCATGCACGTTGCCAAGTGGACCTCTTGCAAATCGTAGCAGCTGCAAGGAGGAAAAAGAACCGTCACAAAAATTGTGGGCAAAATTTAGTCTGGACCAAAAATCGATCTTGGAGCTCAACGCGATGTTTTAAAGCCCGATGTCAAACAAGCTGGATCTTGTCTGGCTCTGGAGGGGTCCTGTAGCACAGTGAGTATTAATGTATATAGGCTTGTTTTACCAAGCCATGGCATTCAATTCCGGATCGTATCGGAATGCATGGAGTTTTGAGTGGGAATAAAATTTATTCTTTGCGCAAAGCTACTGTAGCCGCTGTGGTTGAAAATTTTCACTCGTATTTTGTTACATGCCCTTCTGCGTAGATCGTGTTCGGGCGGAATGTGCAGTTCATGTAAACGCAAATGTTCACAGATGTCAGCAGCACATGCCAAAGTTAGACGGTGAGTCGGTATCATGCAATTAAGTTCACCTTATGCCTTTGTTATAAATGTGAGTTAGTTGTTCACGCTGTCTTCCATTGTCAACGCCAACCAATATATTGTAGCTGCAGTGGCCCATTCGGTAATAAAATGTCCAAGCGAGTCAAACTTAGTGCTGCGTGTCCATGCAGCGGCGCACTGTTGAATTGTTGATAACGCCAAGGGTGGACCTAGATGAGGTTTTGCTGTCAGTGACCGTCACTGAGAAAACGCTCGAGTGCGGTGATCCCATCGACATCAAATTTGAGGATGAAAGTTGGTTCATGAACGATTTTCACGTCTGTGTGATTGCGGGATGTTAACACTACTTTGTGCTGGTAGTCGGCAAGCAGTTGTGCGACTTCGGGGTACATGCTGCTAGACTAATAAAACAGCAACGAAAGCATATTCAAAAACTACCCAGCTCGCTGCTGTTTGCGCGTGTCAGCTTTAATCGAGCCCACCGGGGGTAAATTGTCATTCCGAATGAAGGCGCATACCAGTACTGTGCATGCAATGCAACGAAGCGGCAGTTTGTCGGCTCCTCATTTGCGAGGTCGAGAGAACAGGGTCTGGCGCCAAAGGGTAGCGATGCACAATAGATAATAATACCCAGCACCAAGGCGCTCGATGGCAACGATTAAAAGCATGAGTGTACACGCACCACTTTCACTGCTCGCCCATTTCGATTGCGTTTGGGTGGCCAGGGCAATATTGCGAAGACGGAGCCGCAGTTCGTAAGTGGATCGAGATTCTTTAAACGATGCCGGGCCGCGCAGCACCACTCGTTTCAAATATGTATGAACTGAGTTGAAGCAGGGTTGAATCTGCAGGAGCTTCAACGCGTCGGCAACTGCAGCGGCAAACCGCTGGTTGGCATTCTTGCAGCAATGCATTCGCGGCGATTTGATCCCAGCTTCGGCATTGGCATCGACCGGCTCTCGAGAGAAAGAGGAGATTGACAGCGTTCAGCGCGAGTAAGCTGATCTTCTTCGCCGTCGTCGCTCCATTAAAACGGAACTGCTGGGTAGGATGGTAGCAGCTCGGCGGGCAACGTGCACAGCGAGCGAGGGCTGTCGCTAGCGTATCAATTGCAATGCGTGCTATCCAGTGCCGCTTATTATTGACAGCAGATCTGCTCACGTCGAGCAACTCGGCGAGCAAATCTTCTCCAGCCACAACATGCGACATGGCGATATGCTGCGTGCGTCCCGGCCCGAGAGTCTGAAGTAATCCCGCCGATAGGAAGCAGCGGCTTCAACGCGGTGATCGGCGACACCTTGGCCCACGCTTCTTCGGCGGCGGCGTTCTCCTCGGCCGATATTAGCATTAGGCTAGCGACGCTCGGCCAAGAGGCAAGAGGGCGCTTTCAGGGGTAGCAGACGAGCTCCTACAAATTGCTTGATATGCACAACCAATCGGCAATGATAGGAAGCCGGCGAATGCTCGAATGGCAATGTTGTGCACCGGCATCAAAGAGCGTTGCCATGAGGACTTCTCCATGAAGGCATTTGGCTCGAAGGAACGAGTGCTGTTTAGTCTCTACGCGGTTGTATCACCATGACAGTGGTGGCACTTCCTACCATCGCTTGTGCTCGTTTGAACTTGGGCGCGCACACGCTCCAGTATGACAACGAAGAGGAAGCGCAATGGACCAGCACGCGAGGCCGCCTCATCTCGGCGGCACTGCAAGCAAATGACACCCCAGTCCAAGGGTTGGCACACCGTTGTCGGAGGATCAAGCGGGGGCTGCTGCAGGCAGAAAGCTCACACCAGCCCCCACCGATAAAGGTTAGTATTGGCAATCCCTTTATGATATAAATATGAAGTCACGGCCGCAGCGCGGCGTGCTTGATCACGGATACCTCACCAAATATGACGGGTCTATCCCATCGCTACTGCACTAACAGCAACTGACGCTTGCTCAGCTGCAGAATTATATCGACAAGTAGTCGATCAGGAAGTCTAGGGACTCGCTCACGGTCGGGATGTGGACGGGATCCAGGTCGATATCGTCACCGAAATCGAGGAATGGAAGCGGCAGGAAGTCGTCCGTCTTCATCTCCACATCAGTGCCGCGCGGACTGCTGTGGGCTTCGCTGGGCTCCTGCTTCATGTTCTTCTTCTGCAAGGGCTCTAGCTTGGTGCCACTTGTGCGCGACGACGACTTTCTACTTGCTGCCACGAGCTTCTCGGCAGCGCAGTCCACCAGCTTGCAGAGCTCCATGGTGTCCTCGTCAATGCGGTGCTCGGGACGCACGAGTTTCTTCTTGGATTTGCGCAGACCACGCAGTCGACGCGACACCTTCTCCTGGTACTTCTGCGCGTGGGTCTGCACCTGCCGCACGGAGCGCGTGGCAATGTGGTCGGCTATGGTCTTCCACGGGCCCTTGGGGTAGAGCTTCATGGCCTCGAGGAAGCGATCGTGCTCCTCCTGCGACCAGATACCCTTGGCCGTGGGCGACATGGACTTGGCCTTGGTCTTGGTAGCCGAGACCGGCGAGCTTGATCCGACAGCAATCATCTGCATATTGACGAGAGGCTTGGTACAGACAGGAACTGTCGGTGGGGTGCGGCCCAGGAGCTTGTTGGGCACAAAACGCCACTCGGCTGCTTGGCTCGCTCGATGTGCGGCGAATTTGAGAATGCCAGCGCTGTGGCGATCCGTTCAAGGCCTGGAGGTCGGCACGTCCTATCAATGGCGGTAGAGCGCTTCTGGTCAGTAAACAATTCCCGTGTGACCCGGTTCTGGGACCTGCCGACATTTCCGATTAAGTGCGAGCATGAGTGCTCTGCTGGATGCCCGACGAGGCCTGAGGCAGTCGCTCGCTCGCTGCTCCTGACGTGTGGCAAGGGCGTGATCGCCATCCTCGTGCAGAAGTGAGCCCGCCGCGGGGCTGGCCAGCAACTGGAGCGGAGGAACAAATGAGGGGCTCCAAAAGGACGGACAACCCGACCTGCGATCGCCGGTAGCCCGAGCTGGATTAACCCGAAGTGGTTGCTTGCTCTCTGCCCTAAGTGCAAGCCTCGGCAAGCCGCGCTTGACTGCCTGACTCGCGTCGCCCGCCCGAGCGCAACGGGGATGGCGATGACGGCCACTTGAAGATGGTGCGCTGCAACAGATTGCCATCGTTCGCATTGCGAGTTGCAATCTCTGCAGGCTTGGCCTGCGAAGCCAAGCCCCAGACATGCGAAGATCTGAGGGTGTCGCGCGGGTCTTCGACGGTGTCTTCCGCTGCTAGACTTGTCGAGCTGGCCAACATGCGCCTTACCGCGGGAGCTCACTCACTTCAGACAAATGCATTGGCGAGTTGGAGCCCGATTGAAGAGATGGCGGTGGTGCAGCGCCGGTGCTCATCGACTATTTAGGGTCGTCGGAAAATCACTGTTTGGGCGATTTGCCCGTCTCTGGCACGCATACAAAAAGCAAGGCTGCAGCAGCGCCGGAAGATCCGCAGCGTGCACACGAAGCTGTTGTTTCTATGGGCACATGACAGCTTCAACAACGGCACCGCCACGACGGAACCGACATGCCCGACGAGGTGAGAAGACAATCACCGAAGCTGTCCATGCCAAGCGAGGCGGGAGCGCGCCGCTCAGTGCGCAAGAGGAAGCTTATTGCCCGCTTTCGCTTGTACCCGTTTACTGGCACAGCGCGTAGAACACCGTTGGCACCGCGCCCAAAATAGGTTCTATAATCCCTATTTTGGGTCGGCCACGGTCCATGCACTTCTGAAGAAGATCTTCGTTCAGCAAATGTGTGAAACGCAAAATGGCTGGCCGCGACGCCACACCGTCCAGCAGGTCCTGTGAGCGGTCGTGCTCCTCTTGTCGTGGCGCACTCAAGCTGCCGTCGCTGCCTTCTCCGCGTGTGGGCCGCAGTCGCCGAGGCGTGCAAATGATCCTTCCAGTCGCGTGTATCGGAGATCGTGCTGGCCAGTCGGTGTGTCCCAGCAGCTGGCCTCAGATGCTGATTGGCGGCACCGCACCAGAGAGTTTCCGACGATCCCTTTGGCCTCCTTTCGCGTCGGCGACCTGGCCGCCAACGATATCGCTGCAGGCGATCCAGGACGAACGCATCGGAAGGCGACTTGAGTGCACACGCGTGTCATGCAGTTCGGTGGCCGGTGCGCAGTGATCACCGGCGCAACAACCCTATTTAAAAGCCGCGCTACAGCCGCTGGCAACGTCAACCCAGGCGGCTGACCCGACGAGATTCATCCAGTTGGACTGCGATATCACAGCGAGCGATTGCGCCGCCGTCGGCTTCGAGCACAGAACTTGACGTTGTCAAGGTTCCCAGGAAACCAGCAGCCGATGTCAAGCTGGCCTCAACCGTACCCGCCGTTCGCTAAACGCGTGGCAATGCGCGGTGCGCCAAGCAGGCTGCACTTGTTACCGATTGATGGCCATCGGCGATCGGCGGCGTCACATCGTCTCCGACGATCCGAATGTCGGTAGAGTGTCGGTAGAGCCGGCAGCTGCACAATCAAGGGAGTGATCGGCTGCCGACATGTCTCTACCTACATGCAACGCCGTGGCCACAACGTGATCCGAGTGATTTCCTTCTCACCCGAGCGACGCAGAGGACAGCGAACAGGGGAACTTTCTCCACTGCGACACGAGCTTCTCTTTGCCGGGGTGATCTGTGATCTGCTTGCTCTTACAGCCGCCCTTTCGTGGAGGGGCTCCTAAAAGCTTTTCGTTTGCATCCAGTTGCTTGTGGCGTCGGTGAGTGGAATTAAATTCCGGGAAGTTGGACAAGCACCAAGCTCTACAGCGCCACCGCCACCAATTGGTGGTGCTGAAGTGCATTCTACGGTTAAACCCGTTGCGTGCTGCAAGTCTTTACGGCCGCTTGACAAACGGATCGTTTGGATCTACGAAACGCGCTGTGCCAACGCGCTGTGCCAACTAGACTTTCCAACGATGAGTGCTTCAGCCCACCGCCGCTGGCGCGGTTTGGTCTGCAGCTACATGTACTACGAAAGCGGGGTTGACATCCTCTCGTCTTCGAGTGGGCATTTCACTAGTACAAGTGCATTTTGGAGGGCGCGTTGGCAACTATAATACAGCAACAGCGGCGTCCGTCAGACTTGTCAATGTGGGCCGACCGCCACGTACGTGAGATGGGCAGCTGAGACACGTCGTGCAGCAATCTCAATTGATTACATTGCGTGTCATGCGATGATGATGGGGAGATGGACCTTTCTCCGGTGATCGAAAGTCGGCGATCCTGCCCAAGGAGAAAATTACATCATGAAAAGCTCGTTTCGCAGGAAGACAATGGGAGGTGGGGCGATCTACCCAGCGCTAAACGCTGCATAAAGTTTACTACGTACTTAGTACATGTAATGTACTAATTTGTCAATTAGCACTGCCCTCGGTAGAGCTAGCTCTGTCAGAGCAAGTGATATTCAATTTCGTTGGACTCGCGCTGACTAGACAACGTCGGCACTTGAAACGAACGCAAAAACCACCGAGGTCCCACCGCTGCCATACCGAGCTGCTTGTGCTGTAAGGTAGTAATTTCGTACCAAATCAAATGACGGCACGGCAGCTGGTACATCAAGAAAAAATCGCAGTCGCAGGCGCTTCCGTCTCGTTGCAAAATATGCTTCTCACGTGTCGTTTTGTTCAGCCAACGCACCGTCGCCTCAGGGTGGTCCGGAGACACGGAGGTCTCACTGGTTTCTGAGTTACTACTGCTCTGGTGGTGTTTTGAAGCTCGTGTCCTGGTGACTGTCACAGACGCACTCGCACGTGCGCTTTGAATGGAAAGCTGTGCGCTGACGAGGTCCACCGCAAAACCGCTTAGGCAATTCACCATCAAATGCAGCAGTGGATCACAATGACTCATTGCAATAGGTTTCGTCAGCTCCAGTATCAGCATCGTCGACGTCCACTCACACTCCACAAACTTTATCATCGTCAAAATCTCGGAGGTACACTTCGCCGATGACGAACCACTAGTGGTTCTTGAGTTCGCCCCACGAAGTGCCATGGCCAAAGGCACAGCGCCAAAAGTGCTAGATGGTTGTAAATTTACTTGGCTATCCACAGTGCCGACGCCTCCCTGGAACGGCAGATTTGATGCTGGCTGGTGGATAGATACTGTTTCCGTAATGGAGTGAGAATCGCCTGTTGCCGTCTCTGCTGTACTGAGATGGCTATCTCTCGTGCGGTTAAACGAACTCTTCATGGGCTCCCAAAAGCTGCTCATGCCTCTTGTAAAGAAGGATGAAAAGTCAAATTGCTCTGAACGAGTGTATGATACCCACAGCGCTCGATACGGCTCCCAATGTCGTTCAAACATAGTAATCCATTCTGTCCTGTACCCGGTAGGTAGTTGTCGCACTAGTAACACCTTCGCTTCATTGTATCGTGATTCAGAGCGTGCAAACACAAGTTGCTGTAGCGATTCGTGGAGGCCGTCCTGACCCGAAGTTACTCGACGAATATTAGGTGCCGGAGCGCGCGCACTTTGAATCGGAGGTCGTGGTTGTTGCTGGGAATCCGCGAGTTGATCATTAAGCAGCTGTAGTACGTGAAACTGGCAAAGCAACGCTTGAGCCCCTGGAAACTCGTGCTCTAACACTTCAATGATATCCGGCATTAGTCTGTTCATAACCAGCACCTTCGTTTCCTCCCAGGTCGGATGCGTCCTCTTAAAATCTTGACACACCCGGCGTAACAACGACGATGACATGGCTAGTGACCGTGCCACGAAAACGGGTTTAGCGTTGCCCAGTGCATCCATGGATAGGAGTCCGTGTAGGAGCTGTCCAACCTGTACGCCTGGTTGCGTCGCCATTGCAACATCCACCACCAGCAGCTCGGGGAAGGCTTGAAAGTGTTCTTTCATCGCTCGACTAGCCAGACAAATTGCCTCGTTTGAGCCATCGTCGCCCGACAAGATGCTCACATGATTCTCCACATCGGCATCCACGAAGGACTGAAGGACAGGTTCCACCCGTTGACTGCTCAGATTTGTCGCGCGACGAAACTCGAGAGAACCGCCAACAGACGTGCTCTGTAGCTCGGAACGTGTCGTATCTTCCGGGTGTGTACTCTTTTCTCGTTTCTTGAGCCTCGCGTACAAGTTGTGCATGTCTTTCATCGTGCATACCTTGCCCGTCAGCGTTTCAATGTGCTCTCGTGCAGCTCTTTTGTTGGATCCTATCCGCCGCATGAGCTCGGCTTCGTGTGTGAGATACGGGTGCTCAATCACGGCTGCACGGTTCTGCGAGTACATGCGCCACTGCTCCAGCGTCACTGGGTGGTCGGTATGGACCAAATGCTGACCTGTTACCTGAACGAAAAGAACTTGCCGTCCGTCTTCAGACACCTCACTGACCACGCACGCTGTAAACCTGGCCTTGCAGTCGGTATAACGCACATTCTGTCGAGGCCGTGAGCCACCGGAGCGCGACACCCGCTTGTAGCCATGCGTGCAGACGTAAATCTGGCAATTGCAATCAGAAACATTCTTTAAATCAATGGCAATTCGTAGGTGGACGCTTTGGCAGGCAGGTGGACGCACCTTCCGATCGTAGACCCAAGTGTCGGGCACCTGCAGTTTGCGGCGCTTGTTGGCCACCACCACTTTGACCGTATTACGACACACGTACATGGTGTACGTCTTCTCACAATGAGCTTTACGCGCGACATCAAACGCCTCCCAGGACGGGAAGCGCCCCTGGAACGGCACCACATCGTACGTTGTACCAGTAGCCGCCATGGTACTGGTCCCCAAAGTCTCCTCGACCAGTACTCGCTTTTCGACCAATCACGTGCGGTCTCATCCATGAGCGTGTATGTCCATGTGGGGCAGTGCGGCAACCAGTTGGGCGCCGCGTACTGGCGCTTGGCTGCTGCTTCCGGGGATTCTGCGGCGGAAAATAGCAGTGGACGTGTGTCTTCTATGTCTCAGCAAATTATCCGCGCTCCTGGAGGCTCCGGGGGCGCTCGTAGCGCCTCCAAGAGGTCGTTATCTTGGTCCAGATACCTCTTTCACCCGTTGACTGGCGCTGCTCGCTGCATTCTCGTGGATACGGAGCCCAAAGTGGTGCGATCCATATGTGGAGGTGGAGCTGAAGGAGCTGCAGCTTTCCTGCCGGCTCATACGCACGTGGAGCAGGCAGGACGAGGCAACAATTGGGCCATGGGGTACTACGGACCGAGACTGAAAGCTCCAGCGCCGGCTTTCGCGTCGTTGGCAGTGGATGATCGAAGAGAACTGGTGGAACTGGCCATGGACTCCCTTCGTCGAGAGATTGAGGCGGCGGATTGCTACCAGGGCAGTGTGGTGATGCATTCGCTGGGAGGAGGCACAGGTGCAGGCTTGGGCTGTCGCGTGCTGGAACGAATGCGAGACACGTACCCGAAGGCTTACATCGTGACGGCATCAGTGGCTCCGTCGTGGTCCCGTGGGGACTCGCCACTGCAGAACTATAATGCGGTGCTGACGCTCAAGTGTCTGCAGGAGGTGGCTGATGCTGTCATTTACAAGGATAACGACGAGTTGTTACGCACAGCAGCACACTGGAAGGCGCAGGTTCAGCAGGCCAAGCCAGGGGTTGATAACTCAAACCAGCGAGTGTCGTTGGCTGAGATGAATTGTATGGCAGCGGCAGATCTGGCGGGCTTATTGTTTCCAACTGCAACAGGAGATCGTGGCAACTTTCGACCGTTCGATTTTGGCAAACTCCAGCATGATGTATGCCCCATGCCTACAGTCAAGATGCTTGACGTCCGTTCAGGTGTGTGGAGGGATCGTATCCGCTCTGGCGTTCGTAGCAAGATTCCTTCCAAGCCATCAGCAGCGAAAGGAGCTCCTTCGGCGATCTTGTTTCATGCTCCGGTGGTCGCCCAAGCGCGGTCGCTGTCGCTTCGGCATGAACAAGCTGCTGACTTTGACGAATCCCTTGATACGCTTGAGCGACTACTGCAGCAAACCGTTGCTTCTTTTCCACGCAATTTATTCACATCTTTGGCGTCAAAAACAATAGTTCGCGGCTTCTCTCCAGCCACGAGTGAAGCTGATCGCTTTTCAGACAAGCTCGGTAAGATTGTCCAGACTGCATTTCCTCCCGTGCCATGGTTGGTGACAACACCCCAAGCAACGTTAGCGTTCTCTAGAACTGCCCCCTTCTCGTCGCTGCAAGCAAGCGCGTCTGCAACGGTTTGCTTGAATAATGGAGCTTTCTTGACGAGCACAAAACACTTCTTAGAGCGAGCTCAGCGCCAGTTTCACGCTAGCGCATACGTGCACTGGTACAAACAGCACGGTCTTGAAGATGCAGACTTCGAGGCTGCGTTTAACAAGTGCACCGCACTCATAAGCGAGTACGATGCCTTATTGCGATGAAGTTGACTGGTGCAAAGATGATTCGTGCGGCTGAAGTTACCTCTGCAGCTCGGTTCGCAGTTCTTGGATCTGCATTGCCAGCGACCTGATTCGACTTTTTGTATGCAGCCATTGCTTCGTGCGCACAGCAAATTGCTCTTCCATGTAGCGCAATTTCGGCTGAATTTGCGGGTTGCTGTCTGCATCTTGACGCAGTACATCGATCTGTTGCTGAAAACGTTTCCACTCCTTTTTCCGCTGGCTTAGTGCTAATAGCTGCTGCTCCAGAGTGTCGAGCTGCTTCTCGGTGCTGATGGTCTGCGCAAGAGGATTACCTTTCTTGGGTGGCATTGTGGATACTGGTGGCCCGAATATTATTCTGCCAGAATGCTCCTTGAACAAAATCCTCCTCGGAGAATGGGGAGGCTCGGTTTCAATGTCAAGTGGAGGGGGTGGGCTTAGAGGGGCAAACGGCTCATCAGGAAGCTCAAATCCGCATCGTAGAGCTTCATTCACTTTTGTTTTCTCGGTCGCCCGGGTGTCTGCTTCTGTAAACAGCAAGACTTCAATGGGTCTTCGAGGTTGCGGTCGGTTCCGCGGAAGCAGTACAAACTCTGATAGTGGTGAGCGTTTTTTCACCCAGTTTGAACTTTCACCTTCCCCAGGCAGAACGTTCCCGAGTCTGAAAGTGCTTACACCTTCAGGAGAAAATCGCAAAGGCTGAACGTCGTGTACTCGTATTGGTGGTTGATGCTCAGATAACCATTGTAAATCATCTTGAGCTCGGAAGATACGTCTTGATTTTTCTGGAATTTGTGTTTGCTCTCTACTGATTCGGTGTCGTACAGTAACGTAGCGCCAGTGACGAGCTATTGATGCAACTTTGTGCCAAACCTGTGTCGTACTTATTGCTTGGGCACGCACCACTTGCTGCTCACGGAGCTCCTGCAAATGCACCGCAGCAGTTATCCAGTGACGCAAACCACCGCGAACAAACTCTTGATGGCGAAATTCAAGCGCTTCGTGGATCCGCTGCTGCTTTTCCTTTTTGGAAAGCAAATACTGCTTCCATCGATCAAAAACCTTGCGCTGCAAAACCAATTTCCAGTGCACCAAGGCCGCTCGTGTTTTTTTGCGATAGCGCTGGCGCAAATTGACATTGTGTCGCCACCGATCGAGGCATTTTCTCACAATGACACCCTTATAGTGTTGATCTGCTCGTGCACACGTAATTTCCTGCCACCGCAGGAGTGAAATGTATGTTATCCACTGGGACAAGTGCTTTTTAAGAATACGTCGCTGTGTCAAGCCACGAATCTGAGCATTTACAACCCTTTTCGCAGCTTTCGCACGAGTAAACTCGGACCAATTCTCCAGCACCCCAGATTTCATAGCTCGCTGTTTCGTCACTATGTAGTCTTGCAGCATATTGGTCAAAACCGCATCTCGACTTTGCGCGGCTTGCCACTCATTTTTCCACGTACGAAAGCTATGCTTCAGTACGCGGCTAGCATGATGATTCTGTGCTACCAGCTCTAACCTTTTCTTTGCCAGTGCTCTGGTAAAGTAGCGCCGAAACCCCTTCACCCAAACGTACTTCATAAGTCGTGATTCACAATGGAGCAGAGCACGCTCACACTTAAGAGCTCGCGTTTTCTTTTCGCTCGTATAAAGGTCCCAGCGTGAAAACGCTGAAGCCATAATTCTAACGTCGGCGGCATTTTGCATGACTCTCACTCGGTTCAAAGCAAGTTGCCGCTGAGCGCGCCAAGATCGAAATCCATTGAAGCCCCTGCGCAAAAGCGACATGTAGTGAGCACGCACTGCTCGACGACGTAGTTGCTCCTGCCGCTCTTTTTCTTTTGCTCGCGCGCTCCACGCTTCCCAAACCTTCGTCAGTCTGCGCTCTTGATAACCTCGCTGGAAACTGTCGACCTGGGTGAGCTGTTGTACCTTGACTTTCCATAATCGCAAAGCCCTCTGACAAACCTTACGGTACAGTTGCCGATCAACGACAGTGAGTAGCTTGCTTTCTGCCTGGTTTCGAGTATGTTGCTGATCCCAAATATCAAATGTAAGTTGTAGAAGGCGGTAGTGGGTCTTCCGGGCCAATTCATTTGCTAACGGCTGGTACAGTAACGTTTGTTGCCGTCTTCGCCGTATGTAGCTCCTCCACAAGCGTAGTGATCGATGCAAACAAAGTCGTAATCGCCAGATCTGCATCGTTTTGACCAACAACCGCTGTCTACTCGCTTTCACGATCTTCACAAACACCGCGTGTTCTCGCTTCTTGACCAGCGAATGCTGTCCGAGTCGAGTAATCGACCGTTTAAGCAGCCAGTAGTAGAGAAAGAAGTAGGCTCGCTGCTGTAGAACCGTGCGATCTTTTTTCATCCGCACAAACCCA
Source organism: Phytophthora cryptogea (assembly GCA_000468175.2). Taxonomy (NCBI): domain Eukaryota; phylum Oomycota; class Peronosporomycetes; order Peronosporales; family Peronosporaceae; genus Phytophthora; species Phytophthora cryptogea. Next base: position 18,910 of record AUWJ02017322.1, read on the forward strand.
CGCCATCGCCTAATAGCATGCAACGAACGGATGCGCACAACTCCATCGGCACAACCTGCTCTGATGTTCACCTCTGGCTTGATCATAAGTCTCCACCTCTATAAAACAAACAACAATAACTCACCTTATCAGTACACGAAAATCAAACTCCTTCACCAATCAACGTGGTGTCGTCGCACCTTAAAGTAAAACCGTTTTCGAAGCAAAATGGCAGCATTTCCCCTCATTTCATCACTGTCTCCTTCATCAGAAGCAGATTCCACTGCCTCCTTCTCTTCCGAGTCTTCAACAACATCAATAGTACTGCAGTCATTCTCAATTTCTTGCTCGAGTCTCGTCACTTCCCTCAGCTGACGCTTCTCGTCAACAAACTCTCGCCATTTAGCCCAGAAAACTCGTTGACAAAAGACGGAACCCACACGACACGCAGCAGCAACTCGCTGTTTTCACGAAAAAAAAAGTTACGCCTTTCGTCAATTCTCCACACATACAATTCTCCTGTATTATACGACGAACGCACTTTTCTCCGCACGCATTGCGTCTGAGCGCGCCGTTTCCACCCCAGGAACATCCGCAGAAGCTGTCGGTATCGATCATGGTGCACAGCCATCAGCAGCTTCGTCGGTGGGGGCGACGGCGGATCGTCCGCCATCGCGACTGAAGATTGGCGTAAATTGTGTAAGTTACGTAAGTAAATGACATGTAGTTGAAGTTGCCTTGTACTATTATAAGACGATTTGGTATTCGAGGTGGAGCCAACCGTTCTTGTCTGCCGTAAGAATTTGTAGAAGCTCGTTAATCACGTTGCAACTAAAATGTCCGTCGCCGGGGGTCAGTTTCACTATGAGGTGAGTGCCTCTCCTAAATCAATTTGAAGGTGAGTTGGAGCTAACAATAGTGCACCACGTCTGGGCTCCTGTGCTGCTATAAATGATTCGAACCATCAGGAGTCCTTGGTTTCTCTGCTGCGAACACACTGCAAGCGCAGGAGAGTAAGCGAATTGATTTATGAAATGCGCGGTGTAGGTGCAGCCGATTCGAGAACGCTGTCATCTAGACAGCTCAATGACCGCTTTCCAGTCCATCAGGAAGGTTTACAAGAATACCGGGGAGAACCGCCAAAGGTATCGAGTCCATCGACAAATCGTCCGTCGTCCGCTCTCATGTCAACGGGCCATCGATTGATTTACGACGATTTCGTATCGACTGATGCCTCCCCAAAACCGGTAAACCCAACGAGCAGACAATCACCATCCCGCCTCAGTGGACGCATGCAAGTGCTCGACACTGGAATAACTGGGAGCAGAGATGAATTTCTGTTGGGTTCTCCAAGATTGAGCAACACACCTCCTCTTCCACAGCGACACGGCACTCGTTTCACGCCCCAGGACAACGAGATGGCCAAGTTAGAGCTACCAACCAGAAACACGAGTGGGTCTAGCCGACCATCATCTGCAGCAAGACTGAGCGAGCGTTTACAGGTTCATGATGATTCGGTGACTAACAGCGCACAGGAGATCCCTTTTCTGCCTCAAAATCGGAGCAGACCTTCTTCCCCATCTCGGGAGGTGAAGGACTATTTTCAAGAAAATACCAATGACGTGCCTATGAAAAAGCAAGATATGCCAACAAGAAGCACCCCGCTTTCACCAATTCGTCAGCTCAGTGAACGCATTATAGTTCACGATGACGGCGCGCGCTCCAAAGAAATTCCGTCAAAAATGACGGTACCAACTGTATTGAGTCAGCAACGCAGTGATCGGCTTCTAGTGCACGAGACAGAGAATGTCTGTAAGACAGATTCGTCTCCTGGCTTACCCAAAGAGGCTGCGCCAATGACTCCTGAGGCGACAGATATCCGAGTCCCTGAGAATCCGAGTATAAAGCATGCTATTGATCAGCCAGACGACTCTCAAACTAGTCACGAACTTGTTATTCCGTCTTCATCAGCTGTAGAACAAGCTATACCCATAGCTCAGGGGCCAACTTCTCGGTTCGTGCAACTACATAGCCAATGGACTTATGGGCAACGCGTATTTGGACGATACAAGAAAACACCGTACTTCTACTCAGGAAACATCGCCACATACCTCGGAGCCGGTATGTTCATGGTCGTTTTCGACGATGGAACTCTGGATTATCGAGTACGTCGTGAAGACCTCATGTTGCGAGAGATGTTGCTTCAATCAACATCCTCATCGCCTAAAAAGCAGCGGAAGAAGAGTTGTCAACGTAATCAGCGAGAAAAGTTGCCTGAAAACTCAAAGACGACTGAATCGTTGCGTCTCGATAGTTTTAGTGGATTGGATGCTGTAGTTTCCAATAGCACAACAAATTCGTCAGAGAATGCGAGAACGTCGCAGCTAGGTCATGGCCAAGACAGTGACGATATTTGCGCAGATCCGTCGGTTGCCCCCGAGTTGTATCTCCTGCCACTGCACCACGTCATGATCGACTTTTCTGTGGCACCACCAAGAGAAATGGTGCTAAGCTTCGATGACGGTGGCGGTGGTTATGAAAGTGTATGCACGCCCTGTGGCACAACAAGTTCCGATACCGACACTTGGCGGCTGAATCTGGAAGACGAAACTCTGACGATGAAGCGACTTGAGTGTGGAGTGGGTTACGAGGATGACTCAACACAAGTGAGCGACTCGGACGAATCCAGTGAAGAGGACATGTCCATGACACCCTGGCAGCAAATGACCCAGACTTTTGGTATGGGTAAAGCAAACCGCGCCCAACGTCCTACTAGGCGACGATCGAGCATTTCGTCCGTCTCCCAGATTGATCGGCTTTCGCTAACGCATAAACAAATTATCCCCACGCCAAGGAGTCTCAAGCAAGTTATCACCGACTACTTCTTGCGTAGCAACAAGAAGGTGCAACCCTCAAAACTGACTGACGAACTTGCACTGGCAGAACAAATTCGGCTGATGGAAGCAAAACTTAATGCTATGCGGACAACTCGCTGTAATTCAGGATCTCCTACTGCTTCTCTTATAATGCGAGGAGATTCAGATAGCCTCCGAGTTGTATATGAGCGAGCTCCTGATGGTGTACGAGCCTATGGAACATTGACAAAACCTGTTGAAGACGAAGGCTACGCTGTCGTGACAGAAGATGAACATAGTATTTCCGTGCAGGTTGTCCCGAAAGACAAAGTGAATTTCTTGCCATCTGTGTGCGAATTGGAGCAACAACTGACAGACTTAGAGCGATCACAGCGTGTGCTCTTTGCAGGCCAAAGGGTTCAGGTATCGTTGTATCCCGGCAGTCGGTTCTCAGGTCGGGGGCTTATTACTTTGGAACGGGAGTACCAGTCACGATTTCATGTCTTACTTGCAAACCGCATTCGGCTTGTTAACGTTCCAGCCGACAAGATCAGTCCTCTGCGTGAGAAGAAGATAGCTGCAGTCACCATTACAGAGGATCAATTCCTCGTTTGCAACAATAAGGTTAAAGTCTACATCGGTGATCAGATTTACGTCAAATGCACGGCTGGAAACGGTGACCTGGACAGCACCTCGGAAGAAGAGAAGCTGGGGCTTTTGAACGGAGTGTACTCGAATAAAACCGCTGCAGTGGACTTTGCTGACGGCTCTACTGGATATGAAGTGCCACCGAATCTGATATTCAAGCGGAAGCGCGTAAGTGTGCCTGCAGACCAGGATGTGCGGTCCCTCAAAAATGCTGTTCTCATGCAGGCTTCAGCTGCTGCAAACGGTGGGGCAAAAGGCAATTTTCCTGTGCTTGAGGAAGGGTACCAGGTCAAAGCTGATCACCCACGGAAAGCTGCAGTCGAAAGCTGCGTTGTTATCAAGACGCACACTTCTTCTGCGTGTGATCTGCGTTTTTCTGATGGCACGATCGCGTTCGAAGTGTTTCCATCGCAAATGATTCTTGACAGCTTGGAACAGCAACGCACACAGACAAAAACAACTTCCCCATTGATCACAAATGATACTTCCAGCCGAGAATTTGCCGTAGGTGACTACGTGCTAGCCTGGAGTTCACGATTCGGACGCTACTGCTCCGCCAAAATCACCGCTAAAACATCGCAGGACTCGATCCATACCCCAGGATCACTGGCACGTCCGTCTGCAAGTTCAAGCTCTAGTTTAAATGTCACGACTTCCTCGACAGTACATACTTCAACGATGCCATCTTCAGCTCCCACCGCGTTATACACGTTGGCATTCGACTACGGTGAGCAAAAAACTCAAATACCACCCGACAAGATCACTCACTTGGATGACACCGCAGCGTTATCTCATAGTCAGCGTCTGACAAACTTCAGCATTGACGCGATGGGATTTGAGTTGTCCCCTGTTAGTTTTTCCGTCGGAGAGGCTGTCATGGCTCGCGTACATGGAACTGCACGATACTTCAACGGTATTGTCGAGGCTGTCAACGATAAGGAACGGGTGTGTGCAATTTGCTTTGACTCATCCGAACGCGACACATCCGTTCCTTTCTCCGCAATGTTTTCGGTCGATTCGAGGCTGCGTTTTGCAGGCCGAAGTACTAGCACCAAACAGGCTGGTAGCGGTGGCAGTTCGTCCTCGGAAGCTGCGTCCCGAGCTCGTCTTCTTGCACGACATCGAGCCACCGAAGATACGACAACAGGGTCTGACGCTCCTACCCGTCCACGAAGACACAGCAGCGGCTCCGTCAGCAACATGCTCAAATCGATGGATAACTTTTTCCGAGGCTCGAGGTCGAAGCCCAATCTTGAGCTACGCCGAGCTTCCCACATAATCACAGAAATTGGTGCACGTGTCCGACTTCAACAGCGGTAGCGCTCATCAATAGAAGTCCATTTTCATCGTCCAGCCACCACAGACATACACATCACGTACGCAGTCATCAAAACGTTGTACAACCCACTTACTATTTAGAATAAACCGGCTTTCGCTGCTTTCCTGTCTGCGTCCCCTTCAACTCGCAGAGTTTCAGTTCCACAAGACCAAGCTGAAGTGACAGCCCCCAAACTCCAATCGACTACTTGGCCGCGAAAATGATACCCATCAGAGCGATAAAGATGAGCAGCGCAAAGATGGCGATACAAATGAGCTTCATCCGTGAGCAGGCACAGCACTTTTTGCGCTGATCGGCCTGGCGCACTTGCTCCAGCGCCTTCTCCACATTGTCCTTGGCCGTGTCGGTGTTCTCCACAATCTCCACCACCATCTCGCCCTGGTCCTGCACCAGTCCGTCGATCTCCTGGAAGGCGGCGTTCACCTCGCGCAGCTGGTGGTTGATCTGGACGATGTCGTCCTCTCTCCGCTGCATATCTGCAAACGCCATAAACAAACACCAATCCCTCGTCAATAAACAATTGCCAACCCCTCTCTCACACAGCAAACAGCAACGCACCGTCTTCGTCGTAGATGACGACATTGGCCTGTGCGTAGATCTGGTCTTCATTGTAGTTGGTGAACTCTGCGCCGCCGCGGGTCTGGCGGTCGCCGCCCTTGAAGCTCTGCGACGAGCGGCGGATGAAGTCCACGGACTGCCGCTCCGACTCGAGCAGCCGCTCGCACGTCTCCTCGAACACGCGCACCTGGTTCTTGAAGTCGGTCGAGAGTTTGTTCATCTGCGTGCGTCGGGCGCGGCCGGCGGGGCCCTTGGCGCCGCGGTTGAGCTCCTGCAGGCGGCGGTTGATCTTGGCCACGAGCTTGTTGCCCTTCTCCGTGAGCTCCTTGATCTGCGCGTGGTTGGCGCGCGAGTCCTGCGGCGTGCCGAAGAGCGACATCTTCTGGGCCATGCTGCGCGTGAGCTGGTTGAAGCTCGAGATGCCCTTGCTCGTCTCGGTCACGAGTTTGCTGAAGCGGTCGTCGGACACGCCGTCGCCGCTGTTGCGCGGGGACTGCGCGCTGCGATACCGGTCGCCCATACCTGCTGCTGCTGCTGCTGAGGAGGACGACGACTGCGACGGAGCAGCGGAAGAGCGAGAGTGGCGACGAGTGTTCGACTGCCGCACCGATTCCAGCCAGTTTAGTTTGCAAAGCTATTAGGCGGTGCTACGACCTGCGAGAGCGGATAGAAGAGATGCGGAATGACAGGTTGTGGTGTGGATATCGTACGTAAGGGGTTGTAGATATAGAAAGTGTATCGGAATACGTTGTCGGGGGATATAGAGGTGAAGTGAGGTAGGGAGGGATAGGAACCCTGGCGAAGCGAGTGTTACTTACGGGACGACGACAACCGCGGGTAAAGTCGTGTTTCGCGTTGCAAAAGGCAAAAATTGGGCTTGTGGGCTCGTGGGTTGTTGTTGTGCTGAGATTTGCCCGGCAGCGAGACTCCATGATAGAGATGCCTCGACATTGAGCTCTGCTCGAGGTGAGAAGAAGCACAGCTTGGCCAATTCGTAACGGCATGGATGGACTTGTTGAGTGGTGTCATGGTGTCAATGGCAGCTGGTTGATTGCCACAAGGGGATCATGTTGAAGCGCGTGACGTGCGGCAGGTGGTCAAGCAAACATCAGAGACAGCGAGGGCTTAACGACGGAGCTCCTGTCTCTTTCAGAGCCCGACGCGACGGCCACGAGGCTGTCCCCGTGCGTCGTGTGGTCGCGAAAAGATACTTCCCTCGCGGCAAGGCAACGAGCAAAGTAGCGAAAGCTGGCGATGGCAACGCGATGGCAAACGCTGCGCTCACAGCTCAAAAGCTCTCGATATGTTGCCGCCAAGTTGAAGCGCTCAATCGATTGGGAGCTGCGTCGTCTGCGGAACGAGGGACCTCGCGTCTCGCTTTCAGACACGTGAGCGAACGTTTCTGCTTGTCGGTCACCTTCTTCATCCGTTTACGGCTGTTACGGTGGTCTGCTGCTATTGCTGTCGAGTCCTGTCGAGCAACGCCTACAGTTGGTGGCAACGAACGACAAGGCAAAGCAACCAAGAAGGCTGTTTAGGCAGGAATGCAGCGTTTCAACCAATAAGATTGCAGCCTCGCACTGATTTGTCCAATGGGGTCCACCACCTCTCCAAAGTACGATTGCTTGGACCCCACCCATGGCAAAACGGAGAAAAACTTCCAGAAGGCCCCGATTCGGAAACTGCCATACTAGAATCAAGTGAGTGGCTACAGCTGTTGCGCGTTGAGGGGGATCGCGCGAGCTTTCTCCCCCTTCGCTCCCCCTTCGCAGCTTTGCGGTCATTTTCCTTTCGTAGCCAGAAGCAGCAGAGCCGAAGCCGAAGCAGAGAGAGGAGGAACAGACCGAAGATGGCTTTAAAGCGGATCAACAAGGAGCTGCAGGACCTGGGCCGCGACCCGCCTGCCAACTGCAGCGCCGGCCCCGTGGGCGACGACCTGTTCCACTGGCAGGCGACCATCATGGGCCCCGAGGACAGCCCGTACGCCGGCGGCGTGTACTTCCTCAACATCTACTTCCCGGCCGACTACCCGTTCAAGCCGCCCAAGGTGAACTTCACGACGCGCATCTACCACTGCAACATCAACGCCAACGGAGGCATTTGCCTGGACATCCTGAAGGACCAGTGGAGCCCCGCGCTGACCATCTCGAAGGTGCTGCTGTCGATCTGCTCGCTGCTCACGGACGCCAACCCGGACGACCCGCTGGTGCCTGAGATCGCGCAAATTTATAGAACAGACCGCGCGCGCCACGACGCCACTGCCCGCGAATGGACCGCCAAGTACGCCACTTAGAGCACGCTAGGAGTAGGAGATCTTCGTCCCGACCATGCGGCTGCACGCAGCTAAGTGCGGCTTTTTGCTGCGTGGCTTGTTTGCTGCAGCGTTGCGAGTGAGGAGATGGAGGACCACGACAGTCGGTAAGCAGCAGGAGTTTGCAAGCTAGCGAAAATTCAGTTTGGTTTGTTTCTCGTGCTGAGTCACCGTGTTCGTCTTGTGTGGGTTCTGCCTACGGTGGTGCATTCCTCCTTCATGTGTAGTCGTCACCCCTTGTCGATCTTTGAGTAGTTTGGTGTCTGCTTGCTTCTACTTCGGCGTGCCGCGTGGTTTCAACCCCAAACCATCAGCGATTATGACTCATCTTGATCACCTGTTAGTTCGCTCGTATCGCTCCCCTTGTGTCCTTCCAAGTGTGCTAAATCCTCTCCCTATGCTACGAATTCCTCGTACTGCATCTACCACAACTTCTAGGCGCAGCATCTTGCCATGAAGACACCTACAGCCAGCACAATGCACTTCCCCATTTTGCTCTGCGTTTTTCTGGTTGTGGTGTGCTGTACACCACTTTCAGATAGTTGTCGCAAATTGCTCTCGGCCTCGACCATGGAGTACCCGTGCGGGTGGTGCGGCCAGGCGTCCTGGGTCTTCCGATGCTTCACGTGCGACCCTCGCAGCGAGAAGAAGTTGTGCACCGACTGCTCCATGCTCTGGCACTCGCGCGGCTTCGCTCGTGGCCACCAGCTCACGAACCGCTCGGGACTCACGCGTTCGTATCTCGCATGGGGCTGTCCAGGTGAGATGATGAGCAACGGCGACAGGAGGAGCAATGGGAATGCACAAGTGGAGCCAACACCTGCAGCTCAAAGACATGGTACGACTGGTAGTGGGGACTCAGGGTCAGCAAATGGTACAGCAGACGGGAATAGTGTCGAGAAGCCGGCGGAGAGCGACGTGCAGGAGGCTCATGACAAGGTAGAAGCCGCGGGAGGGTCTCGAGAAGATGCAGTTGCTCCTGAAGTGACTGAGCAAGGGGAGAAAAAGGACGAGTTGATGGAGGAAGAGTTCGAGTTCGAGGTGGTAGGGGAATCCGTTGACAGCGGAGAGGATGGAGACACTGCAAGTGTGGAGAAGAAGAATGATGCAGAAGACGAGGCAAAGGAGCTGGAGGTTGCAGAGTCTGCAGTTGAAGATGTGACGTCGGTACCCGATACTACGGCTTCTAGTAAGGAACAGCACTCGGAGGCGAATGGAGTCCAGGAGAGCAAGGAGAAGCCTTCTGCTCCTGCTGCCACCGAGTTAGAACTGACTGCGGACTCTAAGCTACCTCCTGTATCTACAGAACCTCTGGCTACGACGGCTGGAACTGTCCAAGTTTCAAGACCTGCTCCTGATTCGGCTTCTCTTACTACCACAACCACTACGTCTATGTCTTCTCAAGCTCAAGCTTCATCAGCAATTCAAGGTGACACTTCTAATTTCACACCACAATCCCGAACAGAGCAGACTTCTACCACATCCAGGAAAGAAGCTCCTCAGCCCAAGCCTGTTGCTTTTGAAAAGCTGTTACGTTGGTTCCCCACGTCTGACAACGTGCTGATGGATATGCTGGCAGCGCGCATTGAGGCTGCCCTAGTTATTGAAGACGCACTTATATGCGCCAGAATCGGAAAATGTGAAGAGCCGACTTGCCGGTCAATTCTCCTACATTACGAGCATTGCAAGCGTAACGAGATGTGTGGAGATCCCAGGTGCTCTGAGATATCAATCGTGTACAGACATCGACGCGCATGCTTGAAGAACGACGCGACGCCGACTAATGATGGTAAACAGTATGTGTGCCCGTTTTGCATTCGAATTCGACAGAGACGGAGCCTTGGTGTGGTCGCTGCACTTGATCATCTCATTTATGATCAAAGACGCGCACTTCAAAATGCACACAGTGAAGCGAGCCGCAACTTTTGTTTGCAAAGTATTAACACGTGGACTCAACGCAAGCAGCTTCTTCGTGCCGAAACCGATCGACTGAATCAGTTAGCAAGTGAAAGCAGTGCACCTATATTCAATTTTCCCAGGTACCGGTGGCATTTCAGTGATGCTGTATCGATCAAAAGGGAGCCGACACCGTTAGAAACGAACACTTCATCGGAGCTGTCTGGAGATGAATGTTTTAAAGAGAGTGCCAACAAGATACCAGCGGGTAAGTCGTCTGCTTCGGATGGAGATAATGGCAACACGAGCACCCCTGGTAAGCTTCTGTTTAGGGCTATCACTACATTACCATTCGTGCACTAACACCTATCCTATTTTGTGATTTCGTCAGACAACAAAGACCCTCAGCAGTCGCTCGGCACCCAAGAGGACAGCATGCCAGGCAACGTGAACTTCAATCCAGACTTTATCAATGAGCTACTACGAGCCAAAACTGAAAGAAGTGGAGAGAGAGAGTTGGCGCAGCAAGAGTTCGACGGCGTCATGGAGTTGGGCTACGCTATTGTGGACGCATCATTTTGCGCTCCGTCCAAAGCGCAGCGGTGTCTGTTAAACTGCACATCAATCCTGGTGCACTTGCAGCATCACTTGGATTTACAAGTTTGCAAGCAGCCAATGTGCACAGCGGTAGAGCATCATTTCGCTCACCTGTCGCAGTGCAAAGCCCGCGAGGAGAATGAATTATGTGAGTATTGTTTGCGGGTGGAAGAACGTCAGCTCGTCCGGTCGGTTGATTTTATGGAGGCCCAACAGCCTGAAGCTGAAGCCAAGGTGCAGAAGATTATCAACGACATCACGGCCAGCTTCACAAATCATCGCCCAGATGAGCGGGAGCAGGAAGTGATACAACTGGAGGACGAGTTGGAGCAAGCGGAAGACAACAAGCGCGAATTAACGGACAAGCTTACTGCTGCACGAAACAACCTCCGCAAAGTGCGTAGGAACTTGGAGCACCGCGGCATTTCTCAAACCTTTGGAAGTCATCGACTACCGGTTCATTTCATCAAGGTTCGCCGTGGCGACGGATCCTCCGGCAACAACTCGAAGAAACGGCGCCTACTAGGTTCGCCAAACTAGGATAGGCATAAGTAACATATAGATCAAGGCCATGTGCCTATAAGTGCTCGCAGAGCATGCAGCCACCTATAAACGGTTGTGGGAACTTTTCAAAGTTTGGTTTACGCTGTCCCCATCCAAGTACGATATGCACGGAACAAGACTTCATAGCACCAGCTTCTCGAGAGCATCGCACTACTGCTGGTGCTGATCAGAAGCTGTTGCAGCACCAGCTGGACTGGCTTGCGTTGCCCCCGTTGGCAGCACTCGTGGGGCGGAAAGTGTCATTGCGCTTCTTGGCCTCTGACTTTCGCTCGAAAATGTCCTGGTGCTCCAGAATGCCCGTTACTAGCGCTTTGGCTGCGTCATCAATGTGAATGTTTTCCTTGGCGGATGTGTCAAACCAGCCCGTAAAGTTGTTGGTCTTGCAAAACTCGTCCAAGAACTCCCGGTCCACGTCCTCCTTCAAGTCGCACTACAATAACCACAACCCAATATTCAGCAATCTTTCCACGCTCCATTGCCGGTGCAAATCAGCTTGAACACACCTTATTGCCGCAGAGAATGACAGGTAGCGCCTTGCCGTTCGGGAGCTCCACCTTGGAGTCGATCTCCTTCTTCCACTGCGTCCCATCCACCAACAACCAAAGCGTCAGTTGGAGATTACACAGTCTCCAGTCCATTGGACTCTACAATCACCTTGAGAATGCTGTCAAAGGTCTCTGGACGAGACATGTCGTACACCAGCAGCGCACCCAGCGCGTCCTTGTAGTAAACTCGATTGAGCGCTCGGAAGTGTTCCTGACCGGCGATGTCCCAGAGCTGAAGCCGCACCGTCGTGCCGTTCACCGTCACCGCCTTGAGAGCAAAGTCCACGCCAATTGTCGTGCGGTGGTGCTCCGAGAAGGCGTCGTGCACGTATCTGTAGCAAAGAAGAAAAGGAACAACAACATCAGACGCCTCCCCCTCCTTTGATTAAAGCCGTAGAAGTCGCTACCGCTTGATGATGCTCGTCTTCCCCGTCGCAGCGTCGCCCAGCACCAACACTTTAATCACCGCGTCCTGCGCGGCATTCACGCGGCGCTCGCTCATGGTCACAAGTCACACACCGCAGCGAGATCCTCAACTGAAGAACACCCTGCCAAATCAGAAAGCGAAGATATGTGGCATACACAAATCTATGTGCCACACTTCACACTCGTCGCCAGCAGGAAGGGCACATCATACGTCGGTGCTGCAGTTGCGCCGCCCCTCGCTCTCCCTGTGGGCTCCTCCCCTGCCATGAGCGACAACTTCGAGCGCGCCAGCATCCGCACGCGTCCTCGTCGTCGCAGCCGCAGCAGCGGCGCTGTACTGAACACGCCCGTGCCCATCAGCAGCAGCGACGACAAGAGCAACACTCAAGTCTCCAGTATCAACGCGACGGCCGTCAGCAATGGAGAGCGCACGCTGCTGCCCAGTGACGTCATGGAGCTACGACGCAGCGCGTCTGCGGACCACGTGGTGGGCGCTGCGCGGCGGCTCAGTCGCTCGGGCTTCAATCCGTTCGGCCAGAGCGGCGGTCTCAGCTCCTCGTTCCGATTGAACAGCGCCGGCTCGAGCTTCCGCGCGGGCGCGGGCGTCCCCGTGTCGTCGTCGGCTCTGCGCAGCCACGCCAGCTTCCTCATGATGGACATTGACGCGGCCAGGCAGTCGGTGGACGCGCAGTCGCAGGCGGCAAATGCCAGAGCCATGAGCTTCGACGAGGACGAGACGGTCTTTGACGGAGGCAGACTCACGAGAAACATGCTCGGGGATTCGACCGCTGGCAGGAGAAGCAGCGGCGCCGAGAGGTTTCGAAGAGCGTGTACGTTGCACCACGTTGTGGGGAAGAAGGAGCAGGAACTGATGGATGATTGTATTTTTTGCTGATCGTTGTTATTGCTTTTTATTTTGTTTTTATTTGCTGTTAGCGTCGTTGGATTCGAGCCCGCCGTTACCGCCGGACAGTACGATATCAGCGGAGGAGGTGATTCGAGAAAGTATGGCGAGCGCGCTGAGCTCGTCGCTGTATACGGACAAGGATGATTTTTTATTGCCGCATCAACGGCGGCCTACTGCGGTGGGAGGGAATCTGGGTGTGGCAAACGAACGGGATTCGTTGGCCATGTCGAGACATTCGCGGGACAGTTTGGCCTTCTCGTTTTCGAGTCGCAGTACGTTCCGAAGGAGTACCATATCGGAGCAAATGTTGTACGAGACGGATTTGTTTGAACCGGAACGTGAACTGAGTGCGCGGGAGCTGACGGAGGTACTTAGCGGGTCAGATGAAGACGTAACGGGCTACGAGGTCACTAGTATAAAGGAGGAGGAGGAGGATGTCAAGCTGGAGAACGCCAAATCTCGGTGGGCACAACATGTAAAGCTTAAAGCTCGCAGCTTCCTTTATTCGACAGTATCAAGCAACAAAAATGGAGGTTCTGCTTCTAGCGACGTCGGCAACAGTGGTGTATTGACGTCTTCAGCACAAACGGCAGCAGAGGTTTGGGCGAGTAAACAGAAACAAATTTTATCTCAAATGAGCGGGGGCAGTGGGTTTGGTGCTATGTCAGGTGCGTCGTCAGCTGCATCGTCATCGTCAACGCATCATCACTCGTTGTTGCCCCCACTGCCATCTTTCGGACCCGCGACTAATGGTGGTGCCAAGTTCCAGAAGTGGAATAGATGGATGCACGATCAATACCAGCATAATTTCGGCAAAGTGATGCAACGTGCCTTCAAGGACGAGGTATTTCAGCGCCAGCAGCAGCAGTTTGCTTTCCCGGCACACCAACCTACTCCAGACCCGACGACACTTATTTCTATTGAGGAAGTGATAAGCAACCCACGCATGATGCGCTATTATGCTGCGTGGCTTCCTGATCCTGCGGACCAAAGTAAATTATTCTTTCTTTGCTCGTTTGAAGAGTACCGCCAGTTTTGGTGCACATTACGCGCCAACTACCAGAAGAAACCTTTTGCGAAGGATGATGTACTCATGTTGCGCACATACGGCGTCAAGATTGCGATGAAATATCTTGCGAAAAATGCGCAGTTTCCAATTAATGGGCCGCGTGATGTTACTGAAGCTGAAGAAGGCGAATGTGAACCCTTTATTGTTGACTCGAACAAACTACGTGCTATCAAGCGTGATCTTGCTGCTGGAGGCGAGGATGCGTTACGTACTTTCGACGATGTGGCTGTGAAGGTGAAGCGTGTTCTGATGATGAAGTTTCCTGAATTCCGTAAAACCGACTTGTATACTGAGATGCAGAAGACTGTGGAGCGTGAAGTGATCTGCCTCGAAGACATTTTGATGAACCACCGCTTTGCAAACTTCTTTTGGATATTCCTTTTCCCGCACAACTACCATCGTGAGATCGCGTTATGGCTGGATGTTGAGTACGAGTTCAAACCAGCGTTCCGGATTTATATGTCTTTGCTTAAGTCTAGCGGCAGTAGCTCCCGAAGTGCCTCTGCATCAAGTAGCACAAGTAGCAACCACCGCCGAGAGCGCATAGAACAGTCTGCTTATCGCTGCCGAAGGTTGCTGAAGTACATTTCACAAAAGTACTACGCAGGGGATGTGGAGATGCAAACTCTGTCCCGAACGCTGGTGACCTCGTGTGCCCGACTTCAAGCGGAGCAGGATGCAATTCTGACGAAGTTCAGCCTCATCCACCTCGAGCTTTATCATCGTTTTTTAACGAGCCGCGCCTATGCAGAGTTTGCTCTGTATCCAAAACTTTCTGCTGATGATGAGAAAGACTCCATTGACGACTCCATGCGGCTCTCGGCGCTGCTTTTAAGCTACGGTTTACGTGCGCATCAGTGGACTGGTGGAAATTCCGGATCGTCATCATCTAGCGGGTCTAGCTCTTCTTCCAATTCTCGAGATGGAGATACTAGTGCGCCAAAGAAGAAGACTCTTGATTCTCTCCGCACAACACGAAGTTTTGAAGCGGTGTCTGGTGTGCTTTCATTTGAAGCAGTACCCGTTCCGGTTCCAGTCGATGAAGCCGACAGTGCCGCGGAAGAAGACGGTAGTGTGCCGTTTGACGACCTGATTGAACTGCGAGTTTCTCAACATCCGCTGCCGCATGACCCAACACCGCACGTCGTTGACAGGTCTATTGAGAACTTTCTTGTGCCTTGGAGCGCTGATCCCAGGCATGTGGTGCTCACATCCCCGACATGTCCTGCGCCTCTTGCCTTTAATTTTCGCATGGGTGATAGCAGTGCTGGAGCCTCTGCTGCGGAATTATTCGCTGCTTGTATTGTGTTCTATAAGCCAGCACCCCCACTGACGCGACGTGCGCTTGAGTCTTCCAGGATAGACTCGGCAGCTGGATGCCGATGGGTACCTTACGGTGTCTGTGTGCTATCTAAGCTCCCTCTGGTCGATCTTTTGCGAGAGCGCCTTGCTGAAGCGTACGAATTCATTCTTGAGCTTGAGACTATCGCTGCTGCCAACGGCAACGGAGTTTTACACAATGGTGGGCAGGGTTTTCAGCTGGACAAAAAAGTACTTGCCAAGCTAACTCGCTCTGTTTCAAAAGAGCATATTTCGCAGTACCATCAGCCATCGCCACTTCCAGAATCACCACTTCTCGAAGCCTCAGGTTTGACGCCAAAAGCCACGGCTGTCTCACTGCTGGCTGCGCTTCCACGTCTAGACCACTCCGTTCGTCTTCTGTTTGATACGCTGGACGTGTCTACGGTGCTGCTTGTGTTTACTGCAGCTCTACTGGAGAGTCGTATTCTGCTGGTGTCGTCATATCTGTCGGTGCTAATGAAGGTTGGTGAGTCGCTCCGAGCTCTTATGCATCCGCTATCTTGGCCCCACGTGTATCTACCCGTGCTTCCACGACGGATGCTGCAGTACCTGGAGTGCCCAACGCCCTTCATTTTTGGAGCTGAAAGGCAAGCGCTGGATGACGCACAGCGCCAACTTATCGAGGAAGGTGGTGATGACCTTTTCGCGGGAGCTGGGGAAGAGCTCTTGGTTGTGGACTTAGACAAGGGGGCTGTTTTACGTGGAGAAGTACCGTGTGCCTTGCCTGACAGTGTCCGATTCGATTTGCGCGACGCACTTTACGAATGCCTCAAGCCCAACGTGAGTCGCAGCGATCACGTATTTGCACACCATTTCCCGAGTAAACCGCTGGTTTTTCCGGAGGTCGCTGTTCGTGGACTCTTTCTTCGAGCTGTGAACAAACTCATTGGTGACTTCGGGTATCACCGCTACGTATGGACAGATGAATTTGCGCGCAAACGCACTGTCTTTTTCGACGAGGCAAGTTATCTAGCGGCTTCCTCGCCCGAGATGCGTGAGTTTCGCACATTGTTCATTGCGACTCAAGCCTTTTCGGAGTTTATGGTCACACATCACGGTTTCGAGGAGCAGCCAGGTCAGGCTAACAGCACTTCGTCACCACCTCCTCGATCATCAACCTCCTCGCCCCCAACTTCAGTGTCGTCAGCCTCTGTATCATCCTTGCCGCGGAATTAAGCCGGTCTTGTCATTTAGCTGGGACGGCAAAGGATGGACGTGTGTCGTATGTGTGAATTGGAGCCTCCGTGTGTTGTGCTTACAGGAGGATGAAGAATTTATGTTCGTGATGTTCGCGTTCCTGAAACTATGAACTATGCGTGCTTGTATTTTGCGTTGTGGTAGCCTGTTGTTTACTTAACCTGGTGATGTACTCTAGCTAGCGACGAAGAAGGGATGCTAGTAGCGTGGTGGTCGCAAGCAGCCCAAATACTGTCACGGGCGCTGTGAAGTCCGCCAACCATGAGCGCTTTGACTCTGCCAAACTCACTGTGGTAGATTTGGAAGCACTTTGTGGTTGCAGGTGCTGATGGTGGCGTGCCATCTCCTTGTCGATGATGGTGTAGAGAATCGCAGCAACGCGGCGACCGCTATGTTTAAGCATGGGAGCTTTCTTCCACTCGCGCGCCACATGACCAGCAACAAGGTCTTCTTGAAAGGTTTGACCTTGAAGAAGCACCGGGTGCTCACTTGCCACCATTTCGGGCGTGGGCAATAAAAGCTGTTCGCCACGTTCCACATACGGCGCGAGGACATTTTCTGGTGGATGAGTGTTGTTGGCTATCACGTAGTCGATTGCGTTTGCCCCTAGGTAAGTTGACAGCACTTCCAGCGTTTTTTCGAGGGTATAACCATCGGTCTGGCCATTTTGCGTGGTCACGTTGCTCACGTACACGGTAGCACCCGCGCTGCGTGCGATGGCATCGCGAATGCCAGGTACCAATAGCGTGGCGATGATGGAAGTATAGAATCCGCCCGGGCTCAGGATGATGATGTCAGCCTCCTCGATGGCTCGCACCGCTGGCTGGAAAGCTTCCACGGTCGGGTTTTCGAGGTACACGCGCTTGATCGGCGCTTTCTTGAGCTTCTCCTTTTGATTTTCAGGCTTTGGCGGAGTACCTGGTGGTGTTCCACTAGTGCTGCTCGTAGAGGAATCGCACCCTGATCGAGGTTCGGCTTCTTCGTCCGGCACGAAGGGACTTCGTACATTGACTTCCGATACGACAGTGGATCCGTCTGTGAGCTCAGCGCATAGCTCCGTACTTTCGAGTGTCGCTGGCAGAACGGAACCGTGAATGTTTAGAATGTCAGCAATGGACGAGATGGCGCGATCAAAGCCACCCTGCAAATCTGTGAGCGCTGCCAAAAGCAAATTTCCCAGGCTGCAGCCCTCCATGAAGTTTTCGCGAAAGCGGTAGTTCATGAGCTTGCTCAACAGTTCATCTAGCATTTACATCCAAATGAATTAGGGAATGACCGCATTAACTAAAGTAAATGGTAGGACACTCACCAGAATCGGATAGCGCCACAAGGCAGTTGCGAATGTCACCAGGAGGCAAGATACCTAAGTATTTGCGAAGAGCGCCAGAGTGACGACCCGAGTCAAACACTACGTCGGTAAGAAACAAGTACAACATCACTAAGTTAGCCAAAGGAGTGCAGGTGAATATAACAAGAGAATTCTAATAGAGTTCACGTCGTTTACCGGTGACAACTGCTGTGAGGTCGGCAGGGTAGTGGCGTAGTTCCTTGAGCAGCACTGCTAAGCCCGTGCCGCCACCAATAGCCACGATCTTGGGCTGCAGCATCTGCTGGTCTGCCAGCTTCACAATAGGCACGAGCTGCTCGATCGACTCAATCTACAGTCACCACAGCGTAAGTATCAGCGTTCTGAACAACACAAATCAGCTCAAACTCCTCTTCTCTACCTGGAAGTTTGGCTGCTCCATCTCGTCTGTCGGCATCACGCTCGTGTACTTGCCAAACAGCTATACCCACACACACATTTCAACATCAACACTCCACCCCAATCTTCTTGTCATCTAGCAGCACGCACCATGCGGACAGTGAGCATGCCCACCGTATTGGCAGCCTTGATCTCGTAGAAGGCCTTCCGACCCACAAACATGACTGCAGATGCCGGCACTTTTAATTGCCTCGTGAGCTGTTTCATGGCGCCCGTGACTTGGGCCAAGCTCGGGTTGGGACTCACGTGCACCACCTGGGCGAACAAATCTTCCACTCCGAGAGCTTTCAGTCGTTCACGCTGCACCTCCGGCTTGCCAATGAGCAGCAGCGCCAAGCGGCAAGCGTCTCCGTCCTGCAGCTCCAATAGCGTCTTGCGTACGCCCGGGAATGGCTTGATACCTCGCGCCTCGGGCACATTACTCTCATAGTACGCAGCGATGACTCGTTGCGCTTGAGTGGACGAAAGTTTGGCGTGAGGACCCCCCACGAGGCTGTCGACGAAGCGGGGGAAGCGCTTCCGCAGTCCGTAGGCGTTGCGAAAGGTCTGCAGCGCTTCAAAAGCTGCGGCGTTGGTCGGGAACGCGCCTTCCTCGAGTAATTGAGCCACGCCACGGTCAATGGCCAAGTGGGACAGCAGCCCCGAGTGGTCGTACAGGACGTCGTCCAGGATCATGGCCACTGCACGCACGCGTCGACGCTGCGGACGGAGAGACGACGTCATGGGGGACGCGCTGCTTGTGGGCACGCGCAAGCCACTGGGGAGGCGGCGCAGCAGGTGCGCAGAAGGACAAGTGGCGTCCGACATGACAAGCAGCGGTCTGGAATGGAATGGTGAGACCAAGCAGAAAAGAAGGGACTGGTCGGTGGTGCACTACATGTACTGCAGGTAGGCAGGCTCTTTTGTCGAATGCACGGACAGGTGGATGGTGTAGTGGCGTCTATGATCAAAGGGTTTACTTGGGGGTTCTACGGATCTACCGACGCTGCAGCATGCGCAGCGCCATCTCTTCCTGGTTGGCGACGGCCTTGCGGTCCACCTTCCGTTTCGTGTCCTCGTCTTCGTCTTCGCTGCTGCTGGCCTCGCTTTCGCTGCCGCTCTCACTCTCACTGCCGCTGCTCATGTCCTCGTCGTCATCGGAGCCCACCACGAGGCGCGCGCCTTCGTCGTCGCTCTCGTCATCGCGCTCACCCTTGACCTTCATGCGCTTCTTGTGGTGCTTGGCACGCACACGCTCCTTCTCCAGACGACGATCCTCGTCGTCCTTGGCTGCGAGACGGGCTGCCACCTGCTCCGTGTAGTCCTTGGCGTGCTGCTCCACGTCCGCAAACTCAGCATCGCCGCTGCTGCGTGCCGAAAGACGGTCCGCAATCTTGGCGCTGTTGCCTTCCTCGTCGAACACGATCTTAGACGCGTTAATGGCCTCGCGGTCCACGCGCAGCTTCTTCTGCTTCTTCTTGCTGGGTCCAAGTGCATCGAGGTCAAGCGGCTCGTCGTCTTCGTCCCAGTTGTGTACACGCTTGACCACCATGAGCGAGTCTTCTTCTTCCTCCTCTTCGTCCTCAGACTCCTCCTTTTCTTGTTGCTTCTTCTCCAGCTTCTTCTTTGCCTCTTCTTGCTCCTTTGGGCCCAGAGCAGCCAGTTGTCGAGCCAAACGCTTACGCTCCTTCTCCGCTTTAATCTTCTCCTTGAGCTGCTGCAGCTTACGGTTGACGTTTTTCTTACCGCGTAGCTCCTCGCGAAGCGTCTCGTTACCACCCTTCTCGTGTTCAGCCTTCATCTTGGACAAGAACGGCATTCGTGGGGCACCAGGAAGTCCCAGTGACTCGGCGAACTCATCCAAAGGCAGTGCAGTAGCATCAAACACCTCGCGGTCCGGCTGCAGGTACACCGAGCGCACGTAGGACATGAAAGCCTTCTGCGCCAGCGATTTAATCTCCTTGTCTCCGGCCACAACGGATGCCACCTTCTGACGGCAGCTTGTGGTTTTGGTTGGGTTTAGTTTTGTTTCACGGATAGGCACCTTGGCATCCTCGAGGCGCTTGGTCATGCCCTCCACCTCAGACGGCACTAGACACATCAGAGCCTTACCCTGTTTGTTGTAACGCGCCGTACGACCGACACGGTGAATGTAGTTGGCAGCGTCTTCGGGGCAGTCCAGCTGCAACACCCAGTCGACCTGAGGGAAATCCAGACCACGAGCAGCAATATCCGTGGCAAAGAGAACCGCCGCAGGTTTGTTCAGGAACTCATAATACACTTCCACGCGTTTGCCTTGTTTGTACTTGCCGTGTAGCGCGCAAAGCGGGACACCAGGTTGCAACTT
This sequence comes from Phytophthora cryptogea, assembly GCA_000468175.2. Lineage (NCBI taxonomy): Eukaryota > Oomycota > Peronosporomycetes > Peronosporales > Peronosporaceae > Phytophthora > Phytophthora cryptogea. The sequence goes on from AUWJ02017322.1 coordinate 39,254, forward strand.
GCAAAAGACGCTGTGCACGAAGCGCACCTGACGGCACGTGGACAAGAACACAATCGTCTTCTGCTTGAGGTGCGACTTGATAAACGACAGCAGCACATCCAGCTTGCGCTCCAACGGCGTCACAACGTAGCTCTGAGAGAGTCCCTTGGGCGTGGCATTCGCTGAGTGCTCGTGCACCGCCACGTACTCTGGCTCGCGCAAACTCAGTGCTGCCAGATCCTTGACGGACTTGGTCTGCGTGGCCGAAAACAACATGGTCTGGCGTTCTCCTGCAGGCGGCAAGTGCTCCAAAATGGACGTCAACTGTTTATGGAATCCCAGGTCCAGAATCCGATCCGCTTCGTCCAACACGAGCACTTGCAAGTTGCTGGCGTCGAACGCCGGCGTCTGTTCCATATGCTGCAGCAGTCTACCAGGCGTGCAGATCAGTAGGTTCATGCGAATGAGCCGCAGTTGCTCCTCTTTAAAGTTCTTGCCGCCAATGACCAGACCGGCCGAGAACGCGTGCGCCTTGCCCACGTTGCGCAGCACCTCGAAGATCTGCAGCGCCAGCTCGCGCGTGGGCGAGATCACGAGTGCGCCCAGTCCGTCCTCCACGCTCCATCGGAGGCGGAAAAGTTTCTCCAGCACCGGCAGCAGGAAGGCCAGCGTCTTGCCAGAGCCCGTCTTGGCCGCCGCAAGCACGTCTCGCCCCGCCAGCGCATGCGGCAGCGCGCCCACTTGGATCTTGGTAGGCGCCGTGAAGCCGCAGGTGCGTAGGCCGCGGCGCGAGGCTTCGGACAGCGGGAACAGGTCGAAACTGGCGGCTTCTCCGAGCTGCGAGCCGCGCGCGGGCGTCTGCTCCTTGATGCGCGCCTCCAGTCGCTCGATCTCCTGGCGCTCGCGCTCGTTCTGCTTGAGTTTGGCAGCGGCCGACGCGGCGGCCGCGTCTTCGCTCTGCGCGGGCGCGGCGTTTGGCCGGCTGTGCGCCTGTCGGAACGCACGCGAAGCCATCCAAGTCGGTGGTCGGGACGTTGAGGTGGTCTATGGAGCTCTTCGCGAAATGGCTGGCCGAGATGGGGTTACATACGTTGGGGTACACAAAGTGTACCCCTCCTGATGGGGTACTGAAATGTAGCCATGTGACGAGGCAGACCACTTCAACGGCAAGTGTCGAAGCGGTTATTTTCTCGGTTGGAGCGATGGTGGACGAGGATGAAGTCAAGCTGGTGCATGTGCCTGTGGAAGCGCTCAAGAGCGCCATGCGCGGAGCTCAGGAAGCGCTGGCGGAGAATCGACGACTGGCTGAAGAGTTGGCGAGGGAGGAGGAACAGACCAGGGAACTCGAGCTCAAGCTGCTCAAGCGACAGCACCAACTTGACTGCTGTGTGGGAGTGCGGTCGGAACACCGTCCGTATCGACCAGGTGACCTGCTAACCCCGACGACACCAAAGTGTCCTCGACCCAAAAGCGAGATGCTTGGGGCTAGTATGCGCAACCTCATCGGAGAGCAGGCCGAGACGCTCAACCAGCTCACAGAGCGAGAAGAGAGCGTACGTGTCTGTTAAAACGATGGAGTGTGTTGTGGGCTTCTTGTGTGTTGGTGTGTCGCTGACGACCGCTGGATGCGTTGTCCTGCAGCTCCGCGCACTCATGGATGCCATGCGCGAAATCTCACAGGCATCCGACTGCCTGGACATCGTAAGCAACGCGCTGCGAGCTGCTCAGCACGTGCTCCCCGCAGAAAAATACACCGTAGGCGTTCTCAACGAGAAGAAAGATCGCGTCGAGCTTTACTCGAACCCACCCATGGACTTGCCAGGGAAACGCTACCTGACTGAGGAAGGCAGCGTCCTTGTTGATTCTGCCACGACATTCGGTCGTGTTGTACTGGTACAGTATACTACAATCGTCCGCTGCACCTTGTATCCTTGTCTAACTGTGTTTGCGAATCGCTTGGACTTAGACCGGAACACCTCTTGAAGTCGCGGATGTCAGTGGTTCTGAGGTCGTTGATGTGTTTGAAGAGCAAATGGAACTCCTAGAGTTTGAGCCCGAAGCGTTGCTCTGCGCACCGATATTCAACGTTCACGGAGTATTAGTCGGCGTCTTCCAAGTCATCACTCGCAAGCAGCTCCCTGAAATCGGTCTTCAATCTGCTCCAGCTCCCACAGCGGAGCCTCTTTGGTTTTCAACTACCCCTCGTGAAGCCTTAGCGAAGCTCGGGCGCAACCAGGAAACTCACCAGCAGAGGGCCTTTGGTCACCGGGATAAAGAGAGCTTCGACTACATTTGCGTCACAGCAGGTACTGCATTGTGGAATTTGTCGCTCGCGAAAGCCCACCAGGTCATGCAGGGCCGCATCGAATGTCTCCTCAAACTCAACAGGAACATTGCAGCCGAGCTCAGCGCGTCGGCCGTGCTGCACCAAATTATAGCAGTGTCTTACGAGCTGCTGCGTGCCGAACACATTGCGCTTTACGTACGTGACGAAGGCACAGACGAGTTCTTCCTCTTCGTTAGCGATTATAGGGACGACAGGGCCAATGCTTTGACCAAAATCAAAACAAAAGTGAAGGCGAACGATGTGCCCCGACATTCACTCGGACGTCTTCGGCCCGACGAATACGATGAAGTGCTCTTGAAAGCGCACAACGGTATTGTTGGCGTCGTAATGCGAACAGGTCAGCTTGTACTCTCGAACTCGGCGCCAAACCACCCGGCATTTGATCCAAACTTCGATGTCCTGTGGTCTTCATTGAAGACGAAACAAGTACTCTGTGCGCCAGTCAAAGATGCGGAAGGCCAAGTGTTAGCCGTTGTCTGCGCTACCAACAAGGTGGACGGGGACGAGTTCACAGCAGACGACGCGCTTTATCTCAATTATGCCGCCGAGGCAGCAGGGATATCGCTCCACAAGTCCAACCTGCTGCGCTCTGTACTGATGTCGCAGCGCTTGACTGAAGCACGTTTACAGCTTGCCAATTTTGTAAACAACAACGGTGAACGTCCGTATAGTAGTTCCGGTCACGGGCCTAGCGATGAAACCAGTGCTGCTGCCTCAGTCGCGAGGTTTGTGCGGGTCGTCATGGCAGAAGGCAAAAATCTTTTGCACTGCGATCGATTCGGCTTCTTGCTCGTAGATCCGCTGAAGAAAGAGTTGTGGATCACCCAAGAAGACGGTGAAAGTGTACGCATGCCACTCACAAATGGCCTCTCTGGGCTAATCGCTACAACGGGGAAAACGATTTGCACGCGTGATGCCTACACGCACCCGCATTTCGACCCCACGCTGGACCACAAGACAGGATATTGCACGACAACTGTGCTGGGCATGCCCGTATTTGAGGATCACACACCGACGAACCCCAAAATCGTCGCGGTGGTCATGGCAATCAACAAGAAAGACGATGATGACGATGGAGCTCGCGATTGGAGGTCAAACAGCGAGGAATTTCACCACCACTTTCCTAGACATCGGGTACCCTTCACCATTAGCGATGCCGAGTGCATGGCCCAGTACTGTCGGGAGATTCAATTCGCGCTCGGTCGATTGTCGCTGGATATTTCGTACTATAAAGTCGTGTCGGATTGCGGGCTTGGTACACCAGGCGAGCCTTTGACTGCGTCTGACAATGCCTCCAAAACGCAGGAGTCACTGATGGAGGATGTGAATGAGCCAGAGATCATTTCATCCATCGTGCAAAAGTTCTGTCAATCCAGCGACTTGGATGCACTGGAAGAGGTGGCAAATGAAGGTATTGCCGACGACCCTGATGATGTTGAGGACGCGGCGGAAGACGCAACCAGCGTTAACGACAATGACGATGGAGACGACTCGGATGGAGAAGAGGAGCATGCAACACCGTTTTCTGCCATTCCATTTCCCCAGCGGATACCGCAGCGACGAATCTCAACAGCACGTGAAAATGGACACGTGATCGGTGTTGGGGATGTAACCCGCTGGGATTTCAGCTGCCTCGATCTATCCAATTCGGACATATTTGCGGCAACATCGGTGCTGTTCCGCTCGCTTGGGCTGCTCGAACGTTTTCAGGTCGCGCAGGAGACGTTCTCCACCTTTCTCTCGCATGTTGCTTCGCATTATCGCTCCAACGCATTCCACAATCTCCAGCACGCTTTTCAGGTCACACATGCAACCTACTGTCTGCTGCGTCGCTCGGGTGTAGCGCACTCGTATTTCGCGCGGGTCGAAGTTTTTGCCATGCTCATGGCTGCGTTATGCCACGATTTAGATCACCCTGGCAACACGAACGACTTTGAAGTGAAAGCACTCAGCCAGCTTGCCCTCACACACAATGACGACGCCGTTCTGGAGCGTCACCACTGCCGCGTAGCATTCATCATCTTGAGTCATCCAGGTGCAAACCTTCTTGCACGATTACCCACACGCGCTTGCTTCGTATACGTACGTCGTCTTCTCATTCACTGCATCCTGGCGACAGATATGGCGAAGCACTTCGAAAAGTGCAAGGCACTAGAAGGGCTCTCCAAGCGCCATCTACTTGTCAACAGCAACGGGGGTAGAGGATCAAAGCGGAGTCGGAGCAAACATCGCTTCGTCTTCATGGCCATTCTTGTTCACGCAGCAGACTTGTCAGGACAAGCGCTACCGTACACGCAAGCAGTTCGCTGGGGAATGCGTGTGCTTTCCGAATTCCAGCAGCAAGCAAAAAATGAAGCCGAGATGCATGTTCCAGTCGAATCGTTCATGACCAATCTGCATCACGCGAAGACCCGAGTCACTGTGCAGCTCAATTTCATCAATTACGTTCTGCGTCCCATTTGGTTGCCGTTGGCCACACTGTGTCCTGCAATACGAGTCTATGCCGACTCGTTGGAGGCCAACCGAGAGCGCTACAAGTCTGAATTAGACAAGCTCCAGCGCGAAGCAGAGGAAATTGCAGAGCTGGCAAGAGTCTACGTGCGTGACTCCAGCTCACGCAGTCTTGTCGAGCGAGCTCCAAGTACGCGGCGTTTATCTGACCAATACAAATGACACTGCCAGCCCAAAGTGTTAGAACAACGTACACTGCAAGCAAATGAGAAAACAAATACAATTCAACATGTTGAGAGACCACAACTACTCTGCTTCCTCCCAGCATACAGCCTTTCGTTGAGTCAGCCTCGACGGGACAGCACTTGCGTACTTTTGGTGCTCACAATGGCTACGACATTGCTCTGGTCCATCAAAACGTCCTCTACAGCACGAGCTCGAGCATTTGATAGCAGGTCAGACAGCAAACTCTCCACTTCCTCCTCCGCTTCCCCAGCTACCACAATATGCATCAGTGTGCTGCGGAGAAACTCAGCATCCAGCTGAATCTGTTGTAATCCGAACTTTGACAGCTCCAGCAACCTCACCCACTCACTGAAAGCCTTGATGCACATTTTCAGCATGATCTGAACGAAAGCATCCGCGGAGAGCTCCAGTTGCGAAGGAAAAATGTGGATTTTGCGCGCGAAGATGCGATCCACATCTAGCTGCATACCCGACGAGGCTCCCGCAACTCCTGCATTGCGAGATCGCAGCGCACTGGCACGACGACGGAAGTCGCGACTTGTGGTACGGCTGTTGTTCCCAATGAACACGCTTTGTTCATCTCCGAGCGCTAGCGCTACTTCTTTTCCAAAACGGAAAGTAGCCTCTACGACGGCAGCCATCATCTCTTGAACGCTTCTTGGCTCCTCGTCCATATCAGCCCAGGATGTAGCAGCCACTCCATTGTGAACTATGAGGCACAGCTGATTGCCGTACTGCTTCGCAACGTGCTGAAGAAGTTCTGCTGAAGACTCTCGTGTCACTTCGATCATATGCGTCACATCTTGTTGATTCATCCGTCGACTACCGATCGTTTCACCCCCCGACATTTTCGATGGAGAGAGGGGTGCTGGCAAGCACTCAATGAGGCCACGCACACATTCACCAATTCCTTCAGCAGACAGCTCGTGGCACATGCAAGCAAGGAATAGCAAAAATTGGGGAGAAGGCTCCAGCCACGGAAGCGTCACACTGTCTTGCTCTTCGCCCCGTATTCCAAGCGGGTTATCCACTTGAATAAATGCACGCTTGGGTTCCGCGTATTGAAGCACCGATGAATTGAACCACTTGAGAAAATCGTAAAACTGACCCTAGATTGGATGATTTAGGAAGAGAGAGACAGAGTAATAGTGTTAGATGCAGTAGTGTTCACCAGCGTCAGTAAATAACCTGGCTACGACGTACCTGGACCAAGTCTGAGAAAAGCCTGCTCATTTCAGAGAGAATGGCAAAGCCAGTTTGTACCATGGGCTCCATTTGCCGCAAAACCCTCTGCATCATGTCAGTAAACTTCTTTGCTGACTCCTGTGCTAGGGGTTGAACACTCTGTCCGCCATCACGTGAGCTGCGCGCTAGGCTCGACACATCTTCGTGGGAGGTGCAAAATAGCTCCCCAGTATCCTCACGGAGTTTTCGAAACACACCTTCGATCTGAAAACGCACACAGTTTTCAACGACTTCGGTAGCACTAGCACCCAAACTGCACATCGGGATAGTTTTATCCACATCGTTCACTTGCGAGACAAAATACTTCATCACTCGCATGAAAACAAAGTACTCGCTGTCAACAATGTCCGATGAGAGGCCATCGTCCTGAAGTGCATCAAGGACTTCGTCTGTTGATCCCTGTGGAGAGAAGAATGATCGTTAGTCTACACGAGCTGAGGTGAGGCACTATCATGGCAGCGAGAAACTTACAAAGTCAGTGTGAGGTCGACAAAACTGTGCAACGCATTCGCCCAAGTACAGCGCAAACAATTCTTTCACAAAACTGAGAAATAAATCGTCTCGAATGGCATCGGAGAATTTTCGCGATGTCGACGATTTCTCGCGCGCGACAACATCCGGCATGAAGTGCGTCTTGTATACGGAAAATACCCGGCCCATCTTCGCGAACACATCTGAGTTAAACCTCTGCAGAAAATTGAGCACCGAGCCAGCGGAGCCTTTAGACTACAGACAAAGGTGAGCAAGTGCAACGTTAGAAAAAGAACTCGGAGCAAGCTCTTTCGACTTCTAGCTCAGTGGATACCTTAAAGATTGCCACCGCACGTTCAAAATATGTTTGATGCCACTCGAGAAACTGGTCACGAATGTCATCATTGCATGCATCTAGTTGATGTAGAAGCACCACTGTCTCGCAGATCTATTACCCACCAAATAATTAGTACAAGTCCAATGCTTAGATCAACAACGTTTGAACCTACCTCTTCCGATTCTAAAGTCGTGTCAAGCATTCGTTTCTTGAGCAACCGTTCAAGTTGTTGCATAATTTTTTCAGCCTCTGTTTGGATTGTCTGCAACAAATGATGTCAGCAAAGTATTTTACACCATCAGCCTTCACAGTCAAACATACTTTGAACGACGAGATATGTTCATATCTCCCCAGGATCCGGCGTGCAAGCAGGTAATACTTGGTCGCATTGGCGTACTCCTTCTGCTTTACGGCGCTGCATCCATTCACCACACACTGAGACATTCAAAATCCACCCAAAGTAACCAAACACCCAATCTCCACGTACGTATTCAATCTCTGAGGAAGTTCAAAGATGAACTCGAATCTCTTCAGTAGACGTCGCACGCCAATGAGCTTTTCCACTTTGGATCGGTGCGGCGCCAGCGCCACATTGATACTCTCACTCTTGGCCGTGATTGTGTCCATACTCTTCACCACTCGCCCCACCTCGTCTTCCATACTCGCCACATTATTCTGCATCATCAAAGTACCCACAACATTTGTCAAAACCTCCAAATTTGGGCAGCATTTCGTCCTAAAAACAATAAAATCCCACAACCTTCATCTTGCGGATCGTGTCCGTGGCGCTAATGAACTTGTTGTAATTCTCATACACGAGCATCTGCATGTTGGTGTCCAGCTCTTTGATCTCTCGGATCAATTGGTCGTCGGTCGTGAGCAGGTCATTGAGTCCGCGGGTCTCTAGAAGCTCCTACAGATAGCAGATACCCTAGAGGGTTACATGAAGGGGGTACACGTGGCCTGTTAGGGGTACACGAGCGTACCTTGACGTAGATCTTGGGGTCGAAGCCGGGCGAGTCGATGTTGCGCAGCTGTTCCTGCCTGCTCTCCTGGTCCTGCAGTCCGTAGTAGCTACTCAGGAGCTCCTGCATGCGTGTCATGCCGTGGTCCTCCATCCCTGGGCGGCGTCCTCCCGGAGTTATGTGTCGCTTGGGTGCTTGGAAGCAAGCTCGCTTTGTCTTCGTCGAATGTACCCCCTGTCAAAGGCGATGAATGGTTTCGGAAGGGTATCTGGATGCTGCGTTCTTATTGGCTAGTTGGATGCTGCGTTTTTACTGGTCGGTTGGATCTAGGATGGATTCTAAACCCAACCTAGAATCCAAAGTGAATCGTCATACACTTTCTGACAAGCAAGACCTGAGCCAGGATGGACGTGAAGCGGCTGCTGTGGGAGTCCAAGCTCGCGGTAGCGCTGTGCCTGCTCATTATGGCGCGCTGTGTGGACCGTGTACTGTACACGTGCGTGGGGGAGGCTGTCGTGCAATGGTTACTCTGCTGGTTACTCATGTTGATGTGGTTACAGACGAATTACGTATGACTACACGGAATTCCTGTGGTATTTTACGAACGTGATTCTCCCCATCGCGTTCCTGGTGTCGTCGGCTCCAGTGGTGGCGTACGTGATGATATGCAACACAATGGAGGAGTATGGGGGTCTAACGTGAAGTTTGTGGACAGATACAAGCTCTACTTCACAGGTGAATCAGAAGTTACGTTTATCTAGGATAATTGCGGATCTGACTAGGGATATTTTTGGATGATTTGTATAGATGACATTACTCCCGAGATGCGCGAGTTCCCGCACTACAAGTACATGCTCATGGCACTCTTCGACACACTTTACAACCTGCTGGGAGCGTTCCCCACGCCTCATATCGGGTGCGACAATTCTTTGATTTTTATTTATTTGTGGTTTTTGTAAGCTTACGTTGATGATATTTTCATGTTGAAGGGGGAATATGGCCAACGTGCTCAACCAGCTCAACCTGCCGTTCAACATGATGCTGTCCTACATGTTCCTGCAAACGCGTTTCAAGCGCGGCCACATCTTGGGATCCATTCTTGTGCTGTACGGTGGCATGGTGAATATGATCCCTGTTCTTACGGGTCAGGACAGCGCCAACACGCCCGACCCAAGTGCCGGGTGGATCATTTTGTATATCGTGTCCCTTGTGCCGGCGGCGGCGTCGAACGTCTACAAGGAAATTGGACTCAAGGATGTGGATCTGGATATCTGGTACGCCAATATCTGGATCAGCTTCTACCAGCTCATCATCGGCATTGCTACGATTTGGACCGTGCGCATCAAGGCATTTAGCGACCCGCCGGTGCCATGGGGAGATTTCCCTTCGTATGTGGAAAAGGCGCACGAGTGCTTTATCGGCAACGAAGTGGAGCTAAACGGCAAGGTGCTGCCGTGTGACTCGGGTGTGTTGCAAGTCTTCCTGGTCTTCATCATATTCAACACCGTTTACAACCAGCTGATGCTATATATCTTCAAGGAAGGCAGCAGTGTGTTGTTCGTGGTTTCGTCCGCCGTGGGTCTCCCGCTAACGGACCTACTGTACATGATTCCGTTGCTCACGGGCAAGTTCGCCGGCCAAGCCTTCACTATCTATGACGGCTTCGCTCTTTTCGTCCTTGTGATGGGACTGCTCGTTTACCACTCTGAGAAGGAAGAGCGAAAGCGGGGCACCCAGTCCGTCGAGAAATCGCCTATGTACGCGTCGCCTTCGCTGCAGAAGACCCATCTGATGCGCAAGCGTCGCGGAAAGGTGGTGTATCGTCAGAGCCCCAATGTAATTCGCCGCAGTGGAAGCGGCAGTGATATCTCGCAGCGTCTTCTAGGCCGCAATGGCGCAGGAAGAAACACATACGGGTCCAGCGGCACTACGGCGGCGCGCCAATCGGACGACAGTGGTTACTACCCGTGAGTTCCCAATATCTGCCTCAAAAGCTCATCTTGGAGCTTATGAGAGTGCCCTATCCTTTCACGAAGTCGTTGGCGAGGTTGGCGATTGCTAAAATCATTCTTTGCATTAATAGAGAGGGTTGATTGTTTGAGCATCTCGACATCTTCAGGCAACATTATCGCTGTAGAGCCTTGGGTTCTGATAATGGTGGAAAGTTTACATCGGAAGTGACAATCCGACCCAGTGACGGGAAGTACCGATCTCCTTTCGTACTGCGGCGAGCCCGCACGTTCACGTAATGCCCAAAGCGATCAAGCTCTTGGGAGAAACTATAGCGATCAAGTATTTCGTCATTGCTAGGATGTTGCAGTTCATCTCGTTTGTTCACTTTGTCACTGAGTGGTCTTTTGAAAGTCATCGAAGCTGAGCCAGAATCAAATAGCGGGTCGAGCATCAAACAATACGCTTTGTCCTGATCTCGCCGCTTAGTCTTAGCCTTGGGTCGTGTGAAGACGTAGTGGTGATGATTGTGCGGAGATTCAGACGATGGGCGCGATTTGTTGTTCCCAGCAGGCCTTGTCGAAGCGATGTTCACTCCATTTAAACTAACGGGAGACTTTGACCCACTTTCTAGTATGAGAATTGAGGGAGTAGAGTTCATTGGAGTGTCCAGGACAGTCGCAGTAGTTGCTTCTGTCGACTTCCGCACAACAGTGTGAGACCGTGATTGTGTGACCTCATCTAATCGACTGAGAGGTGACTGTGGAAGTACTGGAAAAGAAGTACAAGCACGAGGGTCCGTCTTGTGGATTGGACTACCAACTAATGTTGATTTGTCCGAATGCTGGGCCTTAGATCCAGAGATGCTACTGGTACTTGACTTGCGTCGTTGCCCAAGTTGTCGTTGTTGCCGCTGCTGATGTTCGTTGATGAAAGCCATCGTCTCCCTAGCGAGTTCGCCCACAGATTTCTTGTCACGCAATGCTACAGGTTTGTTTTGAAGCTCCATGGCAAAATCGTAGCCGATCTGCTTTACTCGTTCCATCACCATAGTACGTGATGCAGCGACCTTATCTGCATTGCCACCCGATTTCTTCTTCTCTTCCGGCAAAGCTTTATCGAGGTCAACACCCTTGACGCTAGTCAGGTATGCATGATACTCGCCAAACGGGTACGACGCAATAGAACGGATGATTGTTACTGCGTTGTACTGGAGAGATTCTAGGTGAGAATTTGAGTTTCCATCTTGTCGTAGTCGCGTGAGAAATGGAAACAGAAGCTCAACAATGCCGAGTGATACCACGCGGGGAACACAAACAAGTACATCTTGGCTCAGTGCAGCGATCGCGCCCACAGCATGAACCAAAAGTCTCCATTTGTTCACTTCATCCTTCTTTTTCGACGAGGACATTACCGTACCATCACTGAGTAGAATGTTTCGGTGCTGCTGCAACACCTTCGCAAGTAGTTCCAGCACTTGGAAGTGCAGAAAGAGCTCGCTGGTGCTGCCTTCCACTGCGTTCACCATGGCAAGATGGGCGATAACCACCGCGATTTCACTCTTGCATTCATCGTCAAGAGTTTGACAAGTTGGGTGTCGTAGCTGCATACGTTTGAGAAGGCGAGGAAGGACTTGAGCACGCATTATCCCCGTCCGGCCTTCAGCAACTGCGCAAAGTTTACCAAAAAGCGTGTAGAGTGCCGCGGGTACATCAAGAAGACCATGGTCGTCTACGGAGGAATCAAACTCCACAGATTGGCGCTTGGGTGAGGATTTCCCAGGCATAGTTGCAATCAGCATCTCTGGTAAATGAATAAATGCCGCTTGAAGACAACTTTGGGTGAGAAGTAAACTGCATGCTGCATTGGTGCAAGCTAGTCGGCTCAATGACACGCAACATGCACTCACGAGATCAAAGCCAATACTTTTCTCGCGGAGCACGTGTAGAATAGCTGGAGCAACCAATTCAATCAATTGAATAAGCTTTTCTTGTGCGTATTTCCCATGCGGATGACACGCGTGTGTCTTGAGAAACTTGTTTCGGGCACTCTCGCCGTACGGCAATGGACGAATGTAACCTGCTAATTCCACTGCTGCAACAACCTTGTCTAGTTCCACTTGTACAAACTCCGCAGCATCACTTGGGTTTCGGATAAGCGATATCAAGTCCTCCAGCACATGCATCCTGAACATGACGTCACAAATCAAAGCTTGGGGCCACTCTGGAACCTGAGGTGAAGTCACGGAAGGTCGAAGTCGCGCATCCACCATGTTACTTGGACATCGTGCCAATCGACTTAATGCCTTGCACGCTTCTTTTGATCCAAGTTGGTGAACGAAGCGGTCTTCGGGGGAGCTACGCGCCATTAAAGCCTCGATTTCATCAAGATGATTGCACTGGATGGAGAGCGCGAGGTGATTGACTATTTCTTCGGAAAAGCACGCACAGGTCACGTTGGTGACCTTGCACAAGCGGCCAAGTAGAATGCAGCTAATGTTTCGTTGTCGAGCGTTCTGCACAGGTGAGTCCATACAGCTCGGAGTGACTTGGGTAAGAAATTGTACAAGTGTAGGCAGCGCGCTTACCGAGAAAAAGTAAGTCGCTGTCTTCTCTGAAGCTCTTGGCAAACTCTCGTCTTGCAGAGCTAAGTCAAGCAAGAGTGTGTACAACGCATCCAAGCGATCATCAAAAGTCCCAAGCGCAGCTAATAGAGATGCTACAGGCTTTACTTGATCGGTTTGTCTCGCCAAAAGAGCACAACCGATAAGTCCCATGACGAACGTCATCCGCGATTCCGATGCTTCAAAGCTAGGTCGACACCATCGCATAAAAATTTGCACAGCACCTGCCGTCGTGAGTCCGTGTCGTGCATCAGTACGGCTTGTCATTTCGTAAAACAAAGTCACTGCTACTTGAGCGACAACCAAGTTGTTATCTTTCATGCAAATCAAGACTTGTTCAAGCCAACGACCGCCGCACCGAGTAAGTGCATCAAGCAGTTGCGTGAATCCCAGTGAACGCGCGAGCAAACACAGAATATTGAGGACCTGCGACCGTAGGTGCTCTCCTTTATCTTGACAAAAGCTGAGCACTTCAAAAAGCGTGTCGAACACGTCTGCAGGGAGCAGAAACTTCCGAACCGATGCCTTCAGCGTTCGTAATACGTAACTCCGCTCATCCAAACTTGCTGAAGTTTGGTATTTAGTAGGTGAGGGCACTTTTCTCCTGGACGGGCTGCTCGGAGTACTCGAAGTACGGATATGATGCCCCCACTGTTCTGTCGCTAATAGAACTTTTGTGGCAATGGAGATCAGCAAATTAAGCGAAGTTGTTAGCGGGGCTGTGACCAAAGGGAAATGAACACAAGCACTCGTTTGGATGATGCACGTCAAGTCCAGTTGTATCCTCTGCACGATATTGCATTGAAGAATCTCCACAATCTGCTCGTCTCCATGACCTTCGACAATTTTCAGCACAATTCCTTTCACCAATTCGATCACTTCGCGGCTCTGGTGTTTCGTGATTAACGACGCAATGAACACCAACACACCCGAGCCAAGGATGCGCCTCTGGTCCGAGATCGCAGTGTTGCGCGCTTTGTCCGAAATTGAATCCGAATCGCCCTGGGGCTTTACCAAATGATACAAAATCGTGATGTACGCTTGTGTCACGCTGCTGGGTATTCCTCCAGGCCCAATGGCTTCTCGAAACACTTTGAACTGGTGTCGTAGCTCCACGAACTTGATCATATGCATGGAGCGCAAGCGTGTTCGGACGATGGGGTCATAGTCGCGCTGGTTCACAGTCCGCTCGAAAAGCACTCCTCGCCAATGGTGTTGAAGGATACGCGCGCACAATTCGGTCTCGCGCAGCAAGCAACTTATGCTCTTATTGACTGCGTTTTCGCTCGAGAGTACATGTGCAAACCACTCGGCTAGAACGGCAACAAGTCGTGCCATCCGAAAAATCTTCGTATTATTCGTGAGTTTCGAGAGTGTTCGGAACGCCTTGTTGGTTAAACTTGGCAAGGTGGTCTCCACGTATTCCACGGCATCTACAAACACCACGTAGTTAGCAAAGAAACATACATTTCACACTGTTCAGTCGACAATTATCACGGCCTCGTTAATGAAGACCAACGTACCAACCTTCTTGCGTCTCCAAAAGACGAAGTAGCATTGTGGTAGCAAGTTGTCGTCTTGAATCGTCTTCGGAATGCTCGATCTCCTCGTACAGAGTATCCACTGCGGTTTGGATCTTGGTCGTGTTCCACGCTCGGGTGTCCCATTCCTGGTCCATGAGCATCGTTGCCTACGCATTCATCATTTAGCACAAGGTCAATCACAACCACAAATGTCGTATCGAATGCTGGAAGTTGACTCACAATGCGTCCATCCGTCACTATTGGGTCTTCTTCCTCTTCCACTCGATCTGCTTCACCTCCATCTTCTTCACCAAAGTCGGGTGTGATTTCAGGGAACCGACTGGGAATCACTCGTTTGGGAGACTGCAGTAAACTCTGGTCTGGTGCCTTTCGTGATCGCTTTGTAGTGTCCCGAAGGATCAACACGCGACGCCCAACATCCTGAAGGTGTTCCGTTGCTGCAGGGTCTGACGGTCTCTCCAGCGCCAACGTAGACAGCAATTGCTCCTGCTGCGTGTACACTCGTTTCGCCTCCGAGTTCACATCCACAGTGCGTTCGACCGTCGATCCTCGCTCGTCTTCCCATGGATAAGTCTTCTCATATGACAACGTCACCTCCCGCCGAGCACGTCGCGCGTTGCTACTGCTCATGACAACAATATACGTAAATAGGAGCTTCCTCCATCATGAACAAAAGCGTTTTCTCATCATCGTTGATGTATTGGTTACATACTTAGACGTTCAGATACCTGAACGTTGTGAATTGCTGTCCTTGACGAGACGCTAACGGGAGACTTGAAGCTGGCACGTACAGTGCTTTCAAGGTTCCGTTCCCTCCGAAGACGTCTAGTTGCCGCCGAAGAACTTGCGCCAGCCCGACGACTCCGGGAACTTGACGCCGTTCTCCGTGAGCTTGACGAAGGCCTTGGAGAAGTCCTTGAACCACAAATCCTCGTCCTTGGCGTACATCTCGACGTACTTCTTGAACTTGGGGTCCTCCAGCAGCACCATGTCGGCCGGCAGCATCATGAGTTTGCCCGTCGGGTCCTCGTACTGCATGGGGCCGTTCCACTTCTTGACCGTCCACTTGTTCTCCAGCAGCTCACGGAAGAACTCGTTCGAGAACGTCCACTCGGCGTTGGTCCACGGGCCGCTGTAGCCGCTGCGTGTCGGGTAGCAGCGGCCAATGGCGTGGGCACCCACGAGCGCGACAATGTCGCGGTCGTCGAAGCCCATGCGGTAGAAGACGTCGCGCACGTGCTGCGTGGTCTTGGGCTTGCTGCCCATGTCGGCGTTGGGCAGGCGGTCGTCGGGCGTCTGCGTGGGCTCCTTGCCGCTCTTGGCGTCCGGGCGGCCGAGGCGGAATGGGATCTCGGGGCCGCCCATCTCCTCAATCATGGTCACGCCCGCCAGGATGTACAGGTCGGCGTACGAGATCTCCGGGTGGTTCTTCTTGACCTTCTCCAGGGCCTTGACGGCCAAGTGGAGGCCGGCGTTGCCCCCGTGGTTGATCTCCGGGTCGAAGCGGATGGTGCCGCCCGTGGAGCCGCCGCTGCCGCCCTTTTCCTTGCTGTACGAGCCGGACGAGTGCCACGCGAGGCGCACCATGGTGGGGCCCATGTAGTTGTCGTCGTCGAAGATCTCGACGATCTCCTTCTTGATGGCGTCCAGGTCCACGGGCTTCTCGCGCGCGTTCACAAGGTCCGTGAGTGCCAGGCCGCTCACGGCCGCAACGCCCGCGGCGGCCAGCACGATGGCGCTCGGCTGCTTGTTCTTGTGGGCCGAGCGCAGCTGCGACGTGGCGAAGGCGCGCGACTTGGCAGCGGACGCGGCGGACGCCTGCTGGGCGGCGCGGAGGGCGGCGCGACGGAACATGGTGCGAGTGTGGAGCGGGTGAGACTTGACTTGTGCTGAACGCGGAAGATTGGCGAATGACGAGGATCTTGGCGGGGGTCGACGTGGTGTGCTGTTTGGTAGGACATCGACTTCAAAGGACGCATAGATGTGAAAGAGATAGGGGATCTTGAAAGCACTTGCGTTCAGTATGCCGAGTCTAGTAAGCGTGATCCGCGCTGTGGGATGGTGCACCGTCGGATTCCGTTGGTGCATGCCATCGAGTGGGTTTTGCATTTGGAGACCAAGTGGCGATGGAGTTCTACGCTCGCCACCTCACATTTTAGATATGATGCACCGTCAGGGTGAGCTCTGGAGGACTGACACAGTTTCTGGTCTGTCAGACGGTGTGGACTCCATCCCGACGGGGTCTATGGTGCAAGTATTCGATCGTTCTCAAAGAGGAAACGCGTTCAGGTTTTTAAGAAAAGAGCTAAGCGTCTTGTCCTTGTTCTTTTAACGTGCGAGTCGTTCCTGTTGGTAGGAACTTTTTATTAAAGCAGACATTGGTCTCATTTGCGATCTTCCGCTTCAACCTGAGCCTGCCAACTTCAAGTACGTGGCGGGGATGTGCCCTTTGCCTGGCTGCTACCGGTTGGCATTTGCCATCCTGCCGCCCGGCGCTCGAACTGGCAAGATCGAATGGTTGATCCTTCGTAAGGATTCCTTACGAAGAAGTGGGATAACGTCTCCGATGTGGTGACCAGGATAGCAGCCGTAACGACTCGGGGGATTGGTTTTCCGGCGGCCATTTCCTCGCCATGGTTTCCTCAGACAATGTCAAGAAGGTGTTCGTGCCAGCCGACGCCCTCCGAACGGTCTTGCATGGCGTCCGTGAACAGCAAGTAGAGAAGCAGCGGCTGCTTGCTCGACTGGAGGAAAACCGCAAGCGAGTGCAGTTGCTGCGAAGCAGATCTGCAGCTGTGGAGTCCAAGCTGCTGGAACATCGACAAAGCACCATCGGCAATGTCGCCATCGCCAAGATCGAGTCCAAGGACTCTCTCAACCGGCAAGCCGAGCCATCTCCAGTAGTATCGGAACAGACTTCAGGGGGCATCGTGACGATGCAGAAGCGAGTTTCGCAGCTAGAAACGTTGATGACTCTTGCCAAGGAGGTTTCCGCCCAGAGCAGCTTCGACAGTGTCATTGAGCGTACACTGCGCGCTGCCCTACAACTGGTTCGAGCGGATAAGTTCACGTTGGGTATCCTTCATGAACGTCGAAATGTCCTGGACGTATATTCCATCCTCCGCAACCCGGACGATGCTGACGTTGATCTGTCGTTCGTGAAGGTCAATGTCATCAATGAAGGCTTCGTGGTCCCAGACTCCCCCACTGTTTTTGGTCGCGTCATTATGACTGGCCGACCATTTGCTATCAACGACTTCGACACACACGCAATTTTCCAAAACCAGCGGAACAAGGCAGACAACGGTGGGGCGGCTACTCCGCAAGCGTTGCTCTGTCTACCGATCCGTAATGCTCACCGTGCAGTTGTCGGGGTACTGCAAGTTATAAGCACAAGCAATTCTTCATCGGCTTCAGCTGAAAAGCACATGATGGCCTCGCCATCTTTCACTGATACAGATATCTCCAACTTGGAGTTCATTGCAGTCGTAGCTGGTGCTACGATTTGGAATTTGGTACTTTCGCGTCAGCGACAGACTGCGCAACATCGCATCGAAGGACTTCTTAAACTGCACCGCAACATTTCCATGGAGAGTGTTTCATCGTCTGCTGTTCTGGATCAAGTACTTTCGGTTTGTCACGAACTTGTTGGTACAGAACGTATCGGCTTGTTCATTAAGATTGAGGGTGAAGACGAATTATACATCGCCAGCGCTGCCGATATCGTACGAGGTGAATACGTCCCGATCACCAAAGGAATCGCCGGGTACGTCGCGCGAACGGGTGAAATGGTTATCACGAATGACGCTTACTCGCACCCGCTGTTCGACTCGACTTTAGACCAAAAGACAGGCTTCCTTACCAAACGCATTTTGTGTTTGCCAGTCAAGTCCCCTGAAGGAACCATCCTTGCCGTGCTCTCTGCGGTTAATAAAGTGGACGGTATGGATTTTTCCAGCGAGGATGCAGTATTTCTCAATTATGCAGCAGAGGCCGTGGGTACGTCCTTGCACAAAGCATCTTTGCATCGCCAGGTCAGGACGTCCCAGAAGCTGATCGAGGCACGGCTCAAACTAACCACCTTCATCTCCGAGAGTACCGACATTGCTGAGTTCGTGGATATGGTCATGGAACTGGGGAAAGATATCATGGAGTGCGATCGTTTCGGTCTACTTCTTATCGATCATTTCAAGCACGAACTGTGGATTACTCCTCGTGTGGGCGGTGAAAGCATTCGGTCTCCTATCAACCGTGGAATCTCGGGGCTTGTGGCTACAACCGGTAAAACAGTTTGTACTCGTGATGCGTACAAGCACGAGCTTTTTGACCCGAGCGTTGACATGAAAACGGGCTACCACACCACAAGTGTACTTTGTATGCCAGTACTCGAGGATAACTCGATCACAATTCCTCCGAAAGTCGTTGCTGTTGCGATGTGTATCAACAAAAAGGAAGGTGCCCACGTTGTTGCATTCACCAAAACGGATCGTGATATCATGAACAAATACTGTGCTGAGGTGCAGTTCGCTCTTGGGCGATTGTCTCTCGATATCTCGTATTACAAGGTTGTGTCAGACTGTGTTGCTGTCGCTCGAACGGGTAAGGATGCGAGCTCACGCACCTTGAAGCGAATGTCAACCACGAGTCGCATCGATAAATTTTCCGAGACAGACATCATTTCCTCCATCGTACACAAGTACTGTCATTCCGGCGACGACAACGCTAGTGTGGCAAAGAAGAAGGGTATTCCCTCCTTTGCTGCACTTCTCCCCGCCATTAAAAAGAAGAACCAAGAAGATGAAGAAGTACCATTCCCACGCGAAATTTATTTTGTTCATGGGCGAGATGAACCACTCGACCACTGGGATACCGAAACGATATCGTTGTCGAGTAGTGAAGTATCTATGAGTTGCGGCATTATATTCCGGGCTTACGGGTTCATGGATGCCTTCCGCATCTCGAGCGAGAAGTTCTCGGCTTTCACAACCAATGTTGCCAACTACTATCGCAGTAATCCGTTCCACAACTTCCAGCATGCCTTCCAAGTAATGGTGGCAATGCATACCATAATACGCACCGAATGCCGACGGTACTTCAGCGGACTCGAAATTTTCGCCATGCTTGTTGCCTCCCTTTGCCACGACATTGACCATCCGGGTAATACGAACGACTTCGAGCTCAAGATGTTGAGTCCCATGGCACTTACGCACAATGACGACGCTGTATTGGAGCGCCACCACTGCCGCGTAACATTCATCATCCTTAATCACAAGTCCGCCAAGATCTTGCAGCACCTGGACCGTGACCGTCATAAACGCGTACGCCAACTGATCATTGCCTGCATTCTAGCGACCGACATGTCCAAACATTTCGAGAAGTGCAAGGTTCTTGAGGGTCTTACTCGTCGACAACTCAGCGAGAAGCGCCCCATTCTCATGGGTATCCTTATGCATGCTGCCGATCTTTCACACTACGCACTGCCTTTTGCTCAGGCGCAAGAATGGGGTGCTCGCCTACTTGACGAATTCCAGAATCAAGCCGCGGCGGAAGCCGAGCACGCCGTACCCACCGATTTTTACATGCAAAACTTGGAGAACAGGCGTGTTCGGATCATCGTGCAACTCAACTTTATCAACTACGTCGTGCGTCCCATTTGGCTTCCGCTGACTTCGCTTTGCCATCATCTTCGGGTGCGTTTAATGCCATAGTATTGTGTTGCTTGCCTCTATTTTTTTAACTCTTCGTGTCCGTGCAGTTCTACACCGACACACTCGAGAAGAACTACGAATTGTACAGGCAACAGCTAGACAAGGAAAAAAATGTCAGCACATTATCGAATGCCTCGACGGCTACCCTCCCTATCGCACCTAGTTCACCACAAATGACGAGTACAGGTAGAAATACTATCATAGCTTCTCCTCGCAGCTTACACCCCCCGAGTTAACATCGTAAGAGAGTTGATCCCTACACTTTTTGATTCTTGAGCTTTAGCTGCTCGCGTATTGTGCATTTTAGGCCTAAGACGCAGCCTCAATTTACTCTAGTCGAAGAAGAGCACAACCACAGTTGTATCATCGTGGCGACGGCGACGGTGGCTTCCCGGGGGCAAGCTCAGCAGCTCCTGGTACGTCATACCATAGCGTTTCGCCGCCTTTTGAAGCACTCGCTCAACCAGCGCACGTCCAGCAAGGTCATGATTCCCACACGAGGCTTGGCCCTTCACCACCTCTACGGCCTCATCGTTGCTCAAGTAGTCCCACAGACCATCCGAGCCGATGATGAGAAACTTGTCTCCCTCCTCGATCTTGTGCGACTTAACCTCGGGGATAGCGGTGATGTATGGTGGCGTATAAGGTGCCGAAAAGTGGCGTCCAGCCGAGCGATCGCCGTTCACGTAGGGCGGGCCGTTGAACTCTGGGTGCTTCAGCGAGAAATCGCCAAACGCGCGAGTGGGCTGCAACGCCCCCTTCACGTAACACGAGTCCGGGTGGCGACACGTGAACACGTTCGTCTCACCCGGGTGCTCCTTGATCAGCTTCTCCTGCTCAAACTTCACCATTGCGTTCTGGTCATTGCTGAGGGGCACCGCCACAATACTTTCCGCGTCCTTGCCGCTCTTTCCCAGCACGGCACGGATGTCGCCAGCGTTAGCGACGTGAACGGTGCCTTCGTGCACGTAAGCAAGGCAGGCGCAGGAGCCACAGCGTGCGACTGCTCCGAAGCCCAGCTTGAAGGCCGACGCCACCTCCGCCAAGAGGTCGCGGTCCGTGCGTCCGAATGCTCGTTGGATAGCAGCCGCCACGCGGTCGTCCGAGACGCTCTTGTCGTCTCCTTGGGCAGGCTCGCTCGTCCCCGGTTTGTACAGGAACGACAGCTCCTTCTGCACGTTGCCGATCAGGGTCTTCCTGGCGTACTCAGACACCTGCCAGCCACCTGCAAAATGCACCGCAAACTTGTCAGAAAATGGCGACAACAACCTAGCAACAGCAGCACCAACACCACCGTACCATGGCCATCCAGCACGGCCGCGAACACGTCGCCTGCGTCCGTTGTCTCGACTGCGTACTTGTCCTCAATGGGAAAGTTGGCCTTGTACGAGGCGCTGCTGAGGCGCGTGGCGCGCGACTTGTCGATGGGCGCGAACTCCTCGCGCTCGAGCGGCACGGAGAAGGCTCCGTCCACCTCGGGGGGCGCGTAGCGGGCGTCGCACTGCGCCTCCAAGCGCGTGGTTGACGCGTCCGTGAGATCTGCGTGGGCCAAGGCCAGCACCGACAGCCCCAAGCCGCTCAGCAACAGCGCGTGACGCAGCGTCGAGCCATGATTCTGCAGTAATAGAGCAAAGGTTTAGGTGCGTTTGGACGGACGGTTATGGGGAGTTGGAGGGCGAGGAAGGGTGCAAAATGTAGAGGAAGAAGAGGGCGAGCAGATGGAGATGGGGGTGCGTCGTACCTTGGAGCTCTGTCGGCGTGCCAGACGCGCCAGGTTACGCGCCGCAAAAAGTCGCATGCTCGACGTTGGTCTTTGCTGGAAGTGATCGAAGGGGGGGGGGGGTCGATGAGCAGTACAGTCGTCTTTTTCATTTGAGTGACACTGTGAGAGTTTATTTGAAGATAGGTGAACACTATGTGGATGTGTCTTTGAAATCGGATGGCTCTGCATTACTTATAAGGCTCAATAAGCATGAGAATGAGAGAAATGGCCATATCTGTAGCGTTGTCACGTTGAAGTGAAGGGCATCGTAGCGAGCAACGTGCTCGGAGCAAGTAGGCCTTTGGCATTCGAGTTGGTCGTTCATAATAGGAAAATGCAAAGCTATCATATGTGTAGGGGTGGTGCTGGATAGAGTGGCTTGTGAGTTTGTAAACTCGCTCTTCGTCCACGAGACATTGTTCGCGAAAAAACTCTCGGCTGGACGCTCAATGGTCATCTACAGTGCGTGTGCAGTAGCTGAGCTGCTGTCCTGCGTGAACGTAGGCGACAAGCGCTGTCCTCAGTAGATATCTACGGTAGTGAGCGCTGACGACCACAAGACGTTTCGCGAGAACGCTTCCTGGCCGAGGTCAGACGCATGGGCTCTTGATGCGTGGCTGTGATCTCAGCAAATGCTAGTCCACTCATCGGCACCGCAGAGATGTGTGGACGATGAATGGAGGAGTGCGCCACCTGATAACCGAGCGCCGCACTGCTGACTCATGGGCAGATCTCGCGTAAACTCAACGATGATGGCAAGGGAACAGTGGTACACAACGTGTCCTTCGCGGTCCCGCGTCCGTGGTCGTCACGCACAGTGTTTCGCAAGCTTCGTCATGGTCTCCTCCGTTGGAAACACGTAGTAGCGGATCAAAGGCAGAGCTGGCTGGAAGTTTTTCATCTGCGAGGTTTCTTTTCGAGCAACGCTCTGCCGGGTTCAAGCGGATCGTACGACGCGTGCAAGCAAGAACGCCTCCCTCTTCCGGCTCCACCCGCCATCTCACGGGCTCCGTTCAATGCTGGTCGTGATGGGAAGCCCGCGCCGTTCGGCGACGAGCGTTGCCACGCAAAAAATGAGTTTGCGTTGGGCGGAATCGAAAAATAGCAACCGCC
>AUWJ02017332.1:0-11174 GCA_000468175.2 Phytophthora cryptogea
GATCATGGCCACCATCTCAACGCACCGGCACAGGACGAACGCTTACGTACGTAGAACATCAGCACAGGAGACAAAACCAAAATGAATATATTTAAGTGGGGACGCGTCCGCAGTGCAACACACCCAGTTCGCGCTTCCCCGAGGTTCCATTCCACTAATGTGTTTGGAATCGTCTTTGGGGGCTCTAAAATCGCTCGTTCATTCTACTAGCTACATTGCGCATCTTGTTGTACACCTTGCCGGGCGGCGCGCCCATGATGAGCGAGCAAATGGCGTCCCGCGCGAGCTTGATGTTGGCGAAAGAGCCCAGAATGTGGATCTTCTGGTCGGCCACCACGATACGCGTGCGGGTGGCGTTCTCCACGGCGTACTTGGTCTTTCCGTCCTGTCCGGCCACACGGCCAATGGCGCGACTCAAGTGGTCGCCCTTGAGCATCTTGACGTCGTTCACCTCGAACGTGTCAATGAAGAGGTCCTCGAGACGCAGCAGTGCCACGGCGTCCTGCACCTCAAAGCCCATCATATAGGCCTGCACGAAGTCGGCGGCCTTCTGCAGCGCGCCGGCGTCCGTCGTATGCGGCGAGTTCTTGAGCTCAATGCAGCGCGTCTTGGTGTTCATGCGGATCTGCAGCTTCAGGTGCTCCACGATGGGCTTCATGATGTTGGGCCAGTCGTTCTTAAGCGGCGTGTAGCGGTGCGCCGGCACGCGCACGCGGCGGAAGTCGTTCTTGCCGCCGGACTGCTGCTGGGCGCTCAAAGCTGGGAAGTTGGGGCGCACGACGCCCTCGTCCTCCATGTCCATGTCCATGTGTTCGACGTCTTGCTGCGCCTGCTGCGCGATCGCCTGCGCGTTGATCACCAAGTCCTGTCCGTTCATCGCGTCCACTTCCATGATTGCTACACTAACTGTACGTCAGAGGAAGGCGAAGTGATGGCTAAAGCTCAAGAGCTCCGAAAACGACTGGAGTCGAGGTTTTCAACGCGACGATTGGCTGAAATCGAAAAGCTCTACACGATGATTGGATGAAATAGGTACCATCTGGTTAAATTCCTTTAGGAGTAAAACCGTTGAATCAGATTATAATGGGTCAGAAGGAGGTGACGATCGGGGGAGTGCTGCTGCTGGTTTCGGCCGCGACGACGTGCGTGTTTGAGTCTGCGTTGGTGCGCAGCGTCAACAGCTTCGAGGAGGGCCGGTCGGTTGTGGTGTCGCTGTCCACACCTGACGTTTCGCCGAGAAACGATGGCGAGTTGATCCATTTCTCCGGTTTAATCACCACAACAACGGTGCAAGGCAGAACGCAATGGGATAAACACAATACAGAGGAACTGCAGCTCCGTCTGAGCCCATTTGTGCTGGACCCGACGTTCGGCATTGCCGTGAAGGGCGTGAGGCTCCACCGACACGTGGAGATGCTGCAGTGGGTGGAGACGTCGCACACCTCGACGAGCAGTACGCCGGAGGACGAGGACCGACGGTTTGATGACGACCGAGAACGGATCTACATGTACGACATGCGGTGGAGAGAGGAGGTGATTGACAGCAGTGGGTTTAATGATCTGAGCTACTGGAACCCGCCACCCGAAGCCTGGAGATACAAGTCACTGGTGGTGAAAGCCGACGACTTGGTGATCGGCCAATTCTCACTGCCGGACGAGCTGGTGGGACAGATTCAACGCCGAGATGCAGTGCACTTGGATGCTGCTAGTCGTCGGGTGATGGCGAATTTATTAGAGCAGCGAGAAGGAGACGGGTGGGAAGAGGGAAGCGCGCTGGCAAATGTCACGGTTGAGGAAGACTTTTTCTACCTGCGGAACGAGCTGAGGGAACCGGGGTTGGGAGATCAGCGCGTGCACTTTGAGGTGACTCCCAATTATCCAGTGACTGTGTGTGCGAGGCAGAATGAAAACGAGCTCGTGCCGTTCAAGACTTCTGCCGGTGACTCGCTATTCCTGTTGGAAGACGGTAACATGACAGCGAATGAATTGTTCGACAAGAAGACGCACGCAGAGGTAAATCAACACACGTTGAGCTGTCGTATTCGCCGGTTCTCACTTTGTCATATTCTTCTGTACAGATCCGTAAGAACCGGTTCTTCCGATTGTTCGCTGCTGTCTTGGGTTTCATGGGGTTTCTCGTGCTGCGCAAACCTCTGATCGAGCGGTTTGGCCCTCTTGTAGCTGGTATCCAGCAGCACTTACTTGCCAGCAGCATGAGCATCGCGCTCACCTTTTCCGTCGTCGGGGTCAATTGGGTTTTGTACAGGTACGCCAATTGCATTGTCCTCGTTTGTTGTGTGATTCCACATAACTTTGACCTTTTCTTTACAGACCTCTGTGGGCAATCGCTCTAGTGTTTGGTGGTTGGGTGCCTGCCCTCGGCCTGTTCGTCTTCTTCCGCGCCACGCACGACCTGAAAACCCAATAAGTCGTTAAAACATTCGAAATGGCCTTAATAAAACGTTTTATCACTTTTAAAGCACTTCAGAATTATATTCGTGTGGTGAATATGGGGCGTCCTGGCGGATATGTGAAGCCCTGCAAGTTCTTCCTGCAGGGCACGTGCCGCAACGGCAACAACTGCCGCTTCTCGCACGATGCGCTCGGTACCAACCGCAACAGCAGCAACAGCAACGGAAGCGGCTTTGGCCACTCGCAGTCTCCATTTGGCAATGGGAACAGCAACTTGACGGCGACTTCAGGCTCTCAGGGCATCGCTATGACGGAATCCGGTCGTGCATTGGCCATTGAAGAGCTCAAGCATCCGCCTATGTGGCCGTTGTCAGGTTTCGCAGTGGCCAAGGGACTGCCGAGTGTCGTGAACGGAGACGTGAGCGCGGAGGAGGCAAGATGGGAGGCCTATCAGGAGCTCAAGACGGCGGGGAATTGCATGCAGGCCACGCAAAAGCTGCAGACACTGGCAGCAGAGCAGCACACGCAGCGACAACGTGTGCTCGCACTGCTGGAGAACCACCAGGCGGCACAGAAGCTGTTTGCAGGGGAACTATTGCCCGGGACGGCAGGTTTTGGTGGACAGAGTGCAGCAGTCAACCCTTTTGGAGGAGGTGCTGCTGCCAGTCCGTTTGGAGGTGCAGCTGTGACACCGGCGGCGAGTCCGTTTGGAGGTGCAGCTGCAGCAAACCCGTTTGGAGGTGGCGCTGCAGCATCGCCTTTTGGACAGCCGGCGACTCCAACGGCGAGTCCGTTAAGTGGAGGTGGCAGCGCAGCATTCGGCGGAGCTGCTTCTAGTCCGTTCGGAGGAAGTGGCGCGACGACGGCATTTGGAGCTACGTCGACGTTGGGAGCAGGAACAGGTTCAGCTTTTGGAGGTGGTGCGGTGGCCAACCCGTTTGGAGGCGCTGCTGCTGCACCTGCTGCAAGCCCTTTTGGAGTGTCTTCTACGACAACTTTCGGGGGAGCGGCTGCAGCGCCGTCCTCGTCGCCATTTGGTGGTGCTGCTACGACGACTTCTTCGCCATTTGGAGGTGGTGCGGTGGCTTCTACTGCTGCATTTGGAGGTGGTAACAAGGGGTTTTCGGGTTTCGGTGGTGCGGCGAAACCTGCAGCTTCGCCGTTTGGAGGTGGTGCTGCAGCAGCTCCTGCCTCCTCTCCATTCGGTGGTGGCGCGTCCGCTGCACCTGCATCGTCTCCGTTCGGCGGACCTTCAAGCACACCTTTCGGCAATTCATCGGGAGCGTCATCAACAAGCTCCAACCCTTTCGGTGGTGCATTAACAAACACTGCCTTCGGTGGATCCTCGTCAGGATTTGGTACATCGACTGGTAGTACAACTGGAGCAGCTAACCCGTTTGGTACACCATCTTCCACCAGTGCAGCAACACCTTCGTTCAGGGCACCGGCAGCACCATCCAGCAGTCCATTCGGAGCCCCTGCTGCATCTGCTGGCACTACCAGCGTATTTGGCGGGTTCAGCAAGCCGGCTGCAACCACTTCCTCTTCCGGTTCAGCATTTGGAGCACCTGCAACGACTGCTGTGAGTGCCCCGCCACCTCCACCGCCAACTCCGGCAATTACCGGCCCGCCGCCTGATGCGCGTGACGATGCATGGAATACAGAGCAATTCCAGCAAGCCGAGTTCACATTGGGTATGGTGCCTACCGTGCCACCGCCACCACAGTTTTGTTAGCAGGATTTGTAGATACTACTGTTATGCATTGTAGTAAAGCTTGGAAACGTGCTTTCGTATTAGAGCGCAGGGAATAATCTATATAAATAAGGAGCAAGCACAACAAGAGTGTTCTGCTTGTCCTAGCGTGCGCTTAAAATCCATCCAGGCCGCTGAATGCGCCCGTCGTGCGAGCCTTCTTCTTAACCACTTGGCCGACACCAGCGTCCACAAAATTCTTGCACCGCAATGCGCGTAACGGCACGTCTGCCGTGTGGCCATGCGCGCTGTTCAGTTGCAGCAATAGCCGGTAGACAGCATTCTTTTGGGCCGGCGTAGATTTGCCCACCAACCTCGGGCTCTCCGCATACAGGAAAAGTGGCTGCGTCGTTGTCAGTGCAGAGCGGGAACTGCAATCAAATCGCAGCAATAACTCGAACGGCACAGCCTTCCCGTCCCGGAACTTGGCCATAAGCGTCGCAGTCGGACTCGTCATAAAGAAACCGAGCAGCAGGCCATCGTGCTGCATCACGAACATGAATCGGCTCTCGAACACGCAATCCGCTGCTGCCACGATATCTCCACACTTGTCACGAATACGCGAAGCATTCGAGCGAGCTGCGGAGCTGAGCTCCATAGCCCACTGCTGACACATGGAGCTGTTCCAGAGCTCGATGTTGACGTCCACTTCTCGTCCGAAAAAGGACGTGACTCGAGAGAGCCCTGTCGTCCTGGACGCGAACGACGGCTCTGCGTCACGCGGTTGCAGCGGGTGCGTGGAGATCGGGGACGACGTCATGGCGTCTCTGTCGCGCGTCTCCAAGGGTGGGCGGCAGATAAGCTGCTGCAGCACGTAAAACTCAGCGCGAGCCGAGACTTCCTTGCACAGCAGCGCAAGCTTGTAAATCAGACTCTGCGTCATCTTGTTGCGTGGGATACAGTCGAAAAAGAGGAACTGCAGCGGCCCGAAGTGGAACCCGAAGGCCAGCAGCGCGTACACAAAGTACACGACCATGATGAGCAGCGACATGGTGTAGTACACGGTGCCGTGGAACGCGTAGTCAATCTGTACACACGTCACAAGATCCCATCTGTTAGTATCCGATCCATCGTCCTCAACGTCCACAGTCTAGCCACGCACCAGTCGGATCTTAAGCCAGCAGTAGAAGAAGCCGATCCACATGCGCTGCAAGGGCGACAGGAACGACACGCGACAGCCACGCAGACAGTGCTGGGCGATGCGGTAGCCCACGAAGGTGGCGAGCGGCTCGGCCACCAAGAAGTAGGCGGAGAAGAGGCGCAGGTCCAAATCCATTTGGGAGCGGGCTGCGTCGTCCGGCGGCCCGTACGAGTGCGAGTGCGAGTGCCAGGAAGCGCCTTCGAAGGTCGGAAACGGCCCGGAGAAGCCGAAGCCGGGGCCGCGACGGTACAGCGGCATTGGGAGTTGTTGGGCTTTGGGCGCCAAGTTGCGAACTGACGGACGCCGTTAAATTGGTGCGGGGCCGTGGATACGTCCGCTCTCGTCGCCACGCTCTCGCGTGCTCTTTGGCGCCTCGAGTTCGTTTCGATAGTGAGTGCACGAGTTGAGGGACTAAAAGAGGCCTGGCTATGCGTTTTTTTCTCCGTCATAGTGGATTCCAATTGACGGATGATTCTCTGATAGCTGATGCACAAAGGTGCTTGATATATTTGTATCGACGTAATATTCCACAGGTTTAGAACGCTATAGACTGGTATTGGATACCTTTGCTGCGGTTCCGTACCGGTATGGTGTAGCGGGCTAGGTGTATCTCGTCCCGGAAAAGTTCGGTATCGGAGACGAAAAAAGGCTTCGCTGATTGGCGCGGAGTTGCTGGCCAATCGGAGTCTGCCACCGTCGTGGATCCAGGATACGCAGTGAACCCGCGCGGAGTCGGGACGCCGCGAGCAGTCTTACCACCGTTTGGTCGCTGCTCTGGCCAAGAGCCGGTGGTCAACACGATGTGGCGCGCACGGGCCGAAAGCTTCAAGTAGGCGCATGCTGCTCAGTGCACCCGGTATTACTATATATTAAATATATAATTCGCAAATTTTGCGAATGATAACTTCGGTGCTTACGCTCGTGACGCTTACGGTACGATTTTACTTGCTTTTTGTATGCGAGGAAACCGTTTCACTTTTGAAGCTGGATTTTTCCGGCTGTTACGGAACGTTCTGATTTGCGTAACAACTTTGGCAGACCGGTGTCAGAACCGGTTTTGAGACCATCCTTTTGGGACCAATCGGCCTAAATATGGACTAAAAAGACCACTTTGTCCAAGTACCGGTAAAAGACTTCGTGGAGAACTACTTCCTCGCTTACGACACGCTAAAAGCTTAGATTCGTTAATAGTTTTACTTCCATGATATCAGCAATTACTCAAGAAGAGCCCGACCATTGATCACTCTGGGCGTCGTGGGTGATGCATGTCACTGCTGGAGCCGTCCCGAGTCATCGTCATCCACCAAACACGTCCTAATCGAGCTTTACGCATGGGTAAGCAAATGCTGGGTTCAATCACGAGACTGTTTCTCGCTTTCTTCTCAAACGAAGCGGGTGCTGTGGCTATCATTTTGAAATGACTCATTTAAGTGCTTGTAGTAGTGCAAGCTTCCCATTGCGTGAAAGCTTGGATGAACACTTTTTCCTCTCCACTGAAAGCGGTATGCTTTGATACTCGCCAGTCTCAACACTATTACATAGGGGAGAGTTAATACGTTACTGCAACCGAAAGAGCAAATTGCTCGATATTGCAGTACCCAATCAGGTAGAGTGAAACCAGCAATATATAACTGCACAATCAAGCTGCATAAATCGAAACTACGCCTGGCCAAACTAATCGGTTTATTTTGGCTGGCATGAAATACTTGTGCCAACGTCTGCTAAATATTGCAATTGGAAGTTGAACGCCCCTCACGGACTACCATTCTCAACTGCAGTGCACTGCAAGAAATCAATGCAACTCTTTTCTAGCTTGCTCAATACCCGAGCAAGCGTAAAATTAGTTGCGGTTGGCTTGCAAGGTACTGTATGTAGTTGCTTTCTAGTCAACAAACTAAACCGAGCCTACACTGCAGCTTTCTCTACTTTCTTATCGTCGCCCTTACCAACGGGAGGGATCATTCCGAGCTGCATCATGCTCATCACCACAATGTACACAAAAATAGTCACTATCATAATGCCACCGAGCGTAAAGTGCAGATACTCCATGTGCCCATTGTTCAGGTCGGTGGGGATGAACTTACCAAAGAGGAGCACCATAATGGACAGCAGAGTGCTGCCCATGGAGCTGGCGAAGAAAGCGAGTGCGATAGATGTACTGCGCATGTTGGCAGGCACCTCCGAGTAGTTAATGTCGTAGCACGAGACGGCAGCAAGTACCTCTGCCAAGGCGATGAGCAAGTACTGAGGGATTCCCGTCCACCACGGAATGTTGTTCATCATTTGGCCGCCGTCGTCGTTCAGGATGTACTGAGTCTCTCCGTTCGAGTCCACGTAGGTCAGTGGAGAAGTGCTGCGTCGGAAGATCTCTAAGCAGCCCGTCCAAAACATCGCCACAGAAATGACGCAGTACCCGGCGAGCACCTTGCCGTAGAGACTTGGTGGCTTGCCCACGTACTTCTCGTACATCGGGTAGATCACCTTCTCGGTGAGCGCAACGAAGACAATGCAACCGATGGGGTTGAACATCTGCACCATAGGCCCCGGCATTTGGGTTGCGTCCGGACCGCTGCCAAGACGCACGTCCGTTTGCTGTATGATGGACTGGTTGTTGCCACCTTGGTTCTCGCACATCCAGAAGACAACCGAAAACGCGTTAATAGGGAGAATCCGCAAGACCTGCTTCACACCATCCACGAGGCTACTGTCGAATTGGCCGCCCATTGTGTCCTTGGCAGTCTCCATGAAAGTCGAGGTGCGACCATAGTAGACCCAAAGCACCGTTGCAATTACGATCATCACACCGCATGCATACGAGATGTTGTGGCCGACTTCACCGTGGTCCGACAGGAAGGAAGCCAAGATGTTCAAGGCGAACGCAGTGACGTACAGGACTGTGCCAAGGGTGATCATTTGGGCGCTGACGTTCTTCTTTGCGTGGTCTATCACGATCTTGATCACGAGAGCGATCGACTCTCTCGACGGAGGAATGTTCACGTAGCGCTTGCGAGAAAGCCAAAGTATCGCCAGGAAAAGAGCCACCATTACGAAGCCGACAATGTAGACACTAGCGTAGCCGTACTCTGCAGGGATGGCGCCGACTCCATGGATGGACACGTACGGGAAAGCAGCATAGCCGACAAATGCGCCAACATTCGCGACAGCGTACTGGATGCTGAAGAAGAGAGACTTCTCCGTCGGAGGAGCAGTGGGCGAAAACTGGCCTCCTCCGTGCGCGATCGAAGACAGACTTGAGAAGTAGCAACGCCGAGAAACAAACCAATGTTGAAGATGATTTTGCTGGCACCTGTGTGCTCCAGCACAGCTGGCAACGCAGCAACGACAATCAAGAGCAGACCGAACACGTCGAGTGTGGCGGCCGACAGCAGAGTCTTGAACTTCCCAAGACGCTCGTCCGAAATGTAGCCCGCCACGATGCACATGAACTGGCTGAACGAATCGTAGGTAAGCTTCATCGAGGTGGAACCCTTGTTCGACCATCCCAGCTTTTGAAAAATGTTCTTGAGCGACTGGGCGATGGTGAAGTTCGTGACTTGGCTGAAAACCGAGAGGACGAACAGAATGACGCAGACATTCTTGAGCACGTTCTTGCCGTACTTGGCGGGGCGTTCATCCCAGAGCTTGGTGCTCACGTATCCAGTGACCGAGGGGGTCGATTGGGGTGTGAGCACTGGTGATGGAGAAGCTTGCGTGGGCATCTGCGCGCTTGGAGGCGATTTCAGGAATGAGTACTGGCAATCGATGGCCGCGAGTTCGTGCGCAGTAAGCTGTTGAAGACCTCGGCAGACATCTTCGCATGCTACATGTGCACACCGAGCCTGTTTTTTCTCTTCGGGATAGTGCAGCGTACCTAGCAAAAACAGTCTACCACGACCCATGAAACTATGATTAAGTATTTTAATACTTGATCATATAAATATTAAAATATGCATATTATTCACTATTGGGTAGAGTTGTTGCTGCTGCCTCGAAGAGAGTTATGGGATGTAGCAACATGGATCGAGAAGCACGGAGAGCATTTGAGTTCCATTTCAAGTACTATAACTACATGTAATAGAAGCGTTGAAAAGGCTTGGTATCTGTTGACCACACGTTAGCAGTCTCTGCGCATTACCGCGAAAAAAAGTGAAGCTGAAATGCACGTCTTCATATTTTGGTTTCTCATTGGCGCACCGGCATGCCTCGTCACAGCGTCCCACGGCAACGTGACTTGGCCGTGGTTGCCTTTCCATCATAGTTTCTACATGTGTATGTACTTGCCTCGCGCCGACCAGCACGCGAATACCCACAATGCTGCTTTGCTTGCTCCGATGTCCAACCGATCCTCTGTCTGCGGTATCCGATGTCATCCCCAGCACTGAGCCATGCGGTTTCTAAATGATTTACTTAAGTCGTGAATTCGCACACCTTGGGCCCGTGACCCAACTCGAAATGGCGTCGGTCGATCAGTCAATCCATCGGAAAACTAACTCTGTTACGTGCTGATGGAGCTTTTTAAAAAGATGAGAGAGTTCACATGACCGGAAGTCTCAAACTGAGAATCTTAACTGCTGCGAGAGCTTCACATGTTCAATCTGCCACATTGATCAAATATAATCACCCAAAACTGCCAAAAGCACAAAATCTGAGCCTGCGCATTTTCGACCAATCGCAAACGTTTCACTTCGAGAACAGCTTCCATCATGACGGACTCAGCGCTCGTGCGCTGCGTGGTCTTCGGGCGCCAAGGCGACGCCGAGTTGGCCGAGCTGCTGACATTCCTGCGCGGCTTCAGCGCGCTCTATGGGTCCGGTCTGGCGCTGCAGAGTGAGATCCGCTCCAGCACCGCCGAGGTGGACGCGTTGCTGGCGCAGGAGCTGGAGCGGAACCCCACGCGCATTAACGAGCAGTTACAGGGCCAACTCTTCGCTCGCATCTCATTGGAGCAGCAGCAGCAGGAGCTCCTTGTGTTCGGCAAGACGGCGCTGATGCAGTGGATGCGTCAGCAACTGCTGGAGTCCCGATACACGGCTCCCAGTGCTGCTACCAGCGCCTATCAGTTGCCACCACCCTTGAGACTCTTCATCAGTGGGGACAGAGCGCAAGTCGGCAAGTCGACAGTGTGTCTGGGTCTTGTGGGTGCGTTGCTGCGCAGTGGCTACGCGCCCGGTGACATCGCGTACATCAAACCAGCCACGCAGTGCGAGAAGCCGCAACTTGTGACCAAGTTCTGCAGACAGCAGGGCATCACGTGCTGCGAAGTGGGGCCTATTCTGTTCTACAAGGGCTTCACTCGGGAGTTCCTCAAGGGCGAGACGGACTCGTCCACACAATTGCTGACCAAGGCCAAGGCCAAGGTGGAAGAAGTGGGGAGAGGCAAGAAGGTCGTGGTCGTGGACGGTGTGGGGTACCCAGCCGTGGGGTCGATCTGCGGAGTCTCGAACGCTCATGTGGCCAAGACATTAGAGACACCGGTGGTGTTGGTGGGCAAGAAGGGCGTGGGCGACGCCGTGGACTCGTTCAACCTGAACGCGACGTTCTTTGAGAGCCATGGAGTGAAGGTGCTGGGGGGCATTTTCAACCGCTTGCCGGAGGACGGATTCTACAGTCTGGAGCACTGCCGTGAGAACGTGACGGCGTACTTTGAGCAGTTCCAGCCCGAGAAGCGAGTCTACGGATTCCTACCGGAGCTGACAGACGGTGGACACAGCGCCCTTGTTGCAGAAAAAGCTGCTGAGGACGGCCAGAACGAGCCCGTGCCTGGCGTATTTCTAACGGATGCTGAGGATGAATTGGCCAAAAAGGTGGTGGATGCTTTCGTTGGCAGCATTGACTTGTCGAAGCTGCTTGCAGATGCGGAGGCGATTC
>AUWJ02017342.1:0-10244 GCA_000468175.2 Phytophthora cryptogea
ACCTGATGCCGCACTATCTCGGCGGCACCAAATATTGCCGGTGTCTCAAGCAGCTCCTGTCCGACAGCAATTTGGCGACTTGGACGTCGGCCATGGCATGAAGCACAGCCTGGAAGCGCTCTTATTCCTCTCGTGTCCCAGGACAAGGCTCCCTCGCTCGCCTGTCCGATTCGGCTGTCGGTGCGGTGTTGGCCCGGTCCATTCCAGAGCTTCTCTGCCAGCTGCCTGGACACCGCAGCGTCAGCGTCGCGCGGTCTAATGGACTAACTAACGCGGCGCGTGACCGCCCCAGACGATCATCCACCGTCGTCTGGTCAACGCAGTCGAACAGATTGGTGCTTCGCCGCCAAGCAAGTCTCCATTTGGCCTCCCAGTTGGTCGACGTCGACTTCGAAACCATGAGAGCGCACACATCAAGCAGCACCTGGCGGGTGCCGTCTACCTGCGCATGAACCTTCCACTTGGTCGTCGCGCCGTAACGCCGCCGACCTTGGCGCTGCGTGTTGTCCACGCGGCCAGCTAATTGGCACTCGAGTCCCTATCCTCCGGAGCCGCGGACCTCGTTTCTCCGCCGTTGACCAGCGGAGACCGACCGACTTTACATCTCTTATTCCAGGGAGGAGCTCCGGCCAAGTCGCGCTTGGCATGAGCGCGACGCCACGACGGACCACATCCCACTTGAAGGCTCCCGAACTCCCACTGCTTGGCTGTAAAAGCTCGAGGTCTAAGCTATGGCTTGCACTCGCTTCAACCTTTACGTTCACTAGCACATGACGTTGGCGGACCTATCCCATCTGCTTGCGTCGGTCACTGCTGTAACCTAGGTCTCATTTCGCGAAGCGCTATCTCGTCGGCACTCGGTGATCATCATTTGATAGCACTCAGACAGCATGAGATTCGGAGACTCCTGGGATGCCGGCCACGTCTTCCCACCGCGGGAGCTCGTGCTCACCCGGACGGACATGCAGCAATATGAAACACTGGCCGACCAACTCGTCGCCGAGACACTGCAGGCTAGCGAGGACTTCATCGCCGACCGCCGGGCCGTCGACGCCGAACGGTGGAAAGTGGTGCTGGAGAAGGGCAGCATGACGGCGTACCGTTCGCGGTCCCGGCGCGCACGACGGGAGCGTCTTCCGACCGAGGAGCCGGTCGAGTCGTCGTTCGTGCACCGACCGAAACTCTACTCGGCCGACAGCACGTTGAGCGACCTGATGGGCCGCAGCAACACGCACTTGTCGTACGAGTCTTCGCAGGACGACGGGTCTTCGTACACAGGCTCGGACTACTACGACAGCAGTCGGATCGATGCCGAGTCGCCCGAACAGAGCGCGCTCGCCAAGTCCCGGCCGCCCAACACGCCCATGGTTTTCGGGTGCGGTGTGATCCCAGGGACCGTCGAGGACGCAGGGCTCGGATTCCTAGCAGACACAGAGGACCGCAGCGTCATGCGCACCATCACCAACAAGGACGTGAACGTCAAGGACATGCGCAT
Organism: Phytophthora cryptogea; assembly: GCA_000468175.2. Lineage (NCBI taxonomy): Eukaryota > Oomycota > Peronosporomycetes > Peronosporales > Peronosporaceae > Phytophthora > Phytophthora cryptogea. The sequence continues at coordinate 1,496 of AUWJ02017342.1, forward strand.
CTTGGCGCAGATTCGCGGCCCCACCCAGCAGGACCCGTTCCGGTTCCTAGGGATCAAATGGAGTTCCTATTCGTCCGGTCGTGCAGGTGCTGTGGTCTCCAAACCGAGAGATGTGGTGGTGATCGAGTCTACGGGCATGACCCTTGACTCGAATGGGGAACGGGTGTGCTTCTTGTTGAGTCACTCCATTGAGGTGGAGGAAGTGCCGGAGTTTCGGAAACACGGACTCGTGCGTCTTCGCACATCAAGCTGCCGGATTGTCCGGCCCTACAATAGTCAAGGCGAGGTGGAGGTGTACTTCCGGGGATACTGCAACCCCGGCGGCCACTTCAGCGTGCTTGCTTCGACACAATTATTCTCCGAGGACATGCTTGGTACGGGGCAGATCGTGGAGGAGTCCTACCTGAAGAAACTCGCGTGGTTTGTACGTGCATACGCTCGACGCCAAGACAGCAGCGGAGATGACGACAAGCACGAAGGTTGTGCGTGCTGTCACAAGCTGCCCACCAGGGGCTTCAAGAAGCTGCTTGAGAGCAGTACGACGTGCTTTCTGTGCCGACGCAAGGTCTGCAAGAAGTGCACGGTTAAAAAGAACTTGCCACTTGACGCACAGAGCAAGAAGAGCCTCGAATTCTGCTTGAACTGCTACCTCAAGGCAAAGAAGCTGTCAGCATGGAAAGTGGCCGTGGCGACACTGCCCAATGAGTAGATAATCTAGTTCGACAAATAGCCCACCAGATAGGTTCTAATACACTTATGCGCTCATGAAGCAAGCATGAATGGTGTTGCTTGTGATGACAAAAATGACCCATGATGACATCAGTGACTGATACTTGCTAGATCTGTAGGTTGGGACGCGAACGTCAATGAATTCGTCGGGACTGATCGTTTGGCGACGCTCACGCCCAGTCCAAGTCCAAGTCCTTGAGTTTTTGAACGAACACACATTTTGTGATACAGAAATTGAAGACTTGTGCAAGTGGTTGACGACGTGCGAGAAAGCAAGTTGCGTTATTCGATAGGAAACAGTGCAAACAATACTCAATGATCATAGTCTATTCCCTACGCGAACTCTAAATTACGCTGCATCGTTGGATAACATCGCTACTGCTACATCCGACGCCGACAATTCCTTCGCCCTCAAATAACAATTCAGGCAGAACTCCATGTCCTTCTTCTTCATATGCCGGCCACGCGAAGACTCTACTGGTAACGATTTCTTCACTGTGCACTTGTAGCAAACAGTCTTCCGACAGAGCTTGCAGACGGACTTCCTCTCCACCAAACCTCCCAGTCTCGAAGACAATTTTCCATGGCAGCATGGACAACTCATGGACGATTCGCCTCCGAGTTTCGAGCTGCCATTGCTGCTAAAGCTATCGCTGTTGCAGTTGCTGTCACTTGCGCTGCTGCAAGTGCTAAAGCACAATTGGCCACGCATCATCCACGCCAACTTTTTGAGATAAGCTTCCTCCAAAATCTTAGGAACTGTCATGAGACTTTCGCCAAATTGAGCGGCACTAAGGCGCACACTGAAGTGGCCTCCAATAACCAAGAAACCTCGTGAAAAAACTCGAACGGACTCGCCATCGTCGCACGAACGCATCAGGTGGCAGGCGGAAAACACGGTTCGAACCTGCCCGAACTCCCTGAAAGTAGGCACTTGGTCCATTTCAATCGAGTGGCTCAACATGAAGCAGTAGGGCTTGCCGTCTGCATCAAGCGCCATGCCGGTCGACTCAACTACCAAGTAGTCTCGGGGTTTGACGACCAACGCCACAGTGCGGCTCGGCGTATGTGAACTCCACTTGACTCCGAGGAATCGAAAAGGGTCATCGTGTGTCGGGCCGTGGATCTTCGCTAGAATCCTCGTGTCCTCGACGATTGCGTCTTTATAGGTATTATATCGCATCCGAGTGCGAGCATCCGTATCCGCTAGAAAACCTAGCGCCATGTCCTCAACTTTGCCCGGGAAAACTCCTGATGAGAAAACAATCGGCACGTTCTGCGGACGAAACTTCTCCAGTACACTCGTCTCGAAGCCGCCTTTGGCCCCAAATTTGATGAAATCGTCGTGGTGATAGCTTTGTTCTTCGTCCGAATCATCGTCGTCAAGATCAGCTAGTCCTTGGCCCTGTAGGACATCCTCGAACGACCTGCCACTTGTCGGGTACAGCGTTGGGTTTTGTGGAGAAGCAGCAACCACAGCAGTATCTTCACTCCAATTTCTCTCTCGTCTTGCAAACTGTACGTTCGAAATGTCTTGGTACGCGACGAGGTTGTCTTTCTCCTTAATGACCTTCCAACAGCTCGGGTCGACTTGATGACCTTGAGAGGCAAAGTCCTCACTGGCGTGCAAAGTCTCCGTTACAAGGCGATCGGCCAACAATTCGATCGATTTCTCGTCTTCAGCACTCAAACTTAGCGGCATTGGAGGGTAAACCACAGTAGGGCGCTCCATGAATTCCAGACGTAGAACCGTTTACGCAGCACTTTGGAAAATGACGAACTCGGAGCCGCACAAATCTGAATCGGCTGGTAGGCATCTACGATCGCACAGCATTAATCATGCACGGCCAGTCCGATCTCAAGAATCAGCCGACTTGACTTTGGCTTTCACGCCTGACCTTGCTTGGTTGCAAATGGAGACTTGGATTAGGGAACCATGAAACCTGGGATAGGCAAGAGCTCGAAACAAAAAAAGTGGATAGCAGACAATGGGACTCCATCCATCCGGCTTTACCGTCACAGTCTGCTTGTGAACCAAGTTGTGACAATCGAACATGGAGCACAGCGCGGTGATCTCCACTCGTGACAATGCAGCCATTCATCACTTGATCTCGTTGCATTGTGCTCGTTGTTATCTTGGTGCCTACTCTGTCCCCGACAACGTTTTGATTGCGACTTGCCACGCCGACAGGTTCTTGGCTTCGAGGTAGCAGCTTAGACAGAAATCCATCGTCTTCCGTGTTGCTCGTTTCGGCCCACCGACGTTAATTGGTAGCGCTTTCTTGGCCGTGCACTTGAGACAAATGGTTAGTCTACAGAGGTGACACATGGAGTTACCTTCCAGCAGCTTGGCGAAACCGAGTGAAGCTTGTCATGGCAGCACGGACAAATGTCGGAAATGTGTAGCGATGCCAAAGCGCGAGTTTTCTCGACGCGGCGTTGCGCGAGAAGCAGCCACATGAGTTTTTTGGTGTACGCTTCCTCGACAACCTGCGGCACCGTCATGAGGCTGTCACCAAACATGTAGGTGCACATTCGCTCGGCAAGGTTGCCACCGGTGTCCACGAACCCTCAACAGAAGATCTCGATCGCCCCAGCGGTGACATGCGGCCGCATGATGTGGCAGGCTGAGAACTTCATCCGCACAAGGCCAAACTTCACGTAGTTTGGTACCTCGTCCAATTCGATCGAGTGGTTCGTCACGTAGCAAAAGCGTTCGCCGTGTGAGTCGAGGGCCGTGCCAGAAGACTCGACGACGACGTAGTCTCGACGTGTGATGAAGCGTCCTGCCGCGCCTGGAGTCGAATGGGAACACCACTTGATCCCTAAGAACCCGAACGGATCGTCCTCGGTAGGTCCTTGAATGCGAGCCAGAATCCGCACACCGTCGACCACCACCTCTTTGTTATTCAAGTTCCTTATCCAGCTGCGAGCTTCCGTGTCTGCTAGGAAGCCCAGTCCTGCATCTTCGATGGTTCCTGGAGCAACACCCGTGCAAAACACTAACGGCACATGTTCCGGTCTCGACTTCTCCATGACGTTCTGCTCCAAGACGTCAACGTAGATAAATTCATCCAGTTCATCCTCCGAGCCGGACTCCAAGAAGGTGACGTTCGGATACGACTCGGACATTGCGAGTTTCTTGTCGGTTGTTGGGTAAAAGGACGGCATTTGAGTTGACGCCGCCACGGCTTCGGTCTCGTCACTCGGGACGCGATTTCGTCGGACCGGTGGGGTGGGCGCTTCAGTGTCCGATACCCCGTCATGTTGTTCTTCTCCTTGACGAGTTTCAAGTCGACGATTCGTCCTTGGCCTACAAAGCCGTCATGTGTACGTAAAGTCTCAGCTACGAGTTGGTCTGCTAACGTTTCGAAGGCAGCCGCGTCTGCAGCGGACAGAGTGAATGGCTTGGGCGGGTACACGACGTGGGCTCGTTTCGGTGTGGTATTTCGTCAAGTGGATCGACAAGTGCCTTCTTGTGTGTGATCGTAAAGCAGCGGTAGTGTAGTTGTACGATGCTGCGCCAGCCGACAGCGGTGTAAGTATGGCCCTGCGTCGATGCAAAGCTTTCATGATCAGCGACTTCAGACAACGTCGCTGGGTCGTTGCTGTGCCTTGCAGTTCGCGCGTCTAGTTGTTCTCTTCGTTGTTGGTGGGTTGGCGATGTAGGTTTGTACACGTGCAAGTAGATACTGTGACAAAACTTATTAGCTGGTCACTTGGTGTCTTTGTCGAGAACGGAGAGCAAACCTGCATATACTTTGCCCAATCTGATAGGGGTTATGCGGATCAACCGTAGAGCCTTCACCTCGTAAAACTAGGCTTTCGCGTTGAAATTTTCTAGTCATCACCTCCTCTACCAGAGCAGTTTAGTAAAACAGCATCTGAGAACGTTTAGTCGAGACCCACCAAGCGGACGGAGGATCTGTGCAAACACATCCAAGTAACGTTAATTAATACATCCTAGTGACACCCAAAAATGCTGGACGAGTTGTTCACCATAAATCCACCTAAGCTGCCACCCTAGTCAGAATGCTTTGGTGTTTAAGTTAAATCGTCAATCCAAGTCCTGCAATCCGATAGGAACTCCTCATTACAGAAGTTCGCTAGAAACGCGGCTGGGAACTCGTGTACTCTACACAACCGAAACCTGTGGTCATGACGGACTCGCGTTCCGACGCGCTGCAGTCGGCGCTGCGTCAATTGCAGAGCGATACGCAGGACTTTTGGGCTCCGTTGCACTCAATTCGCCGCGTCGATGCGTCGTCACTTACTGCTCTTGAATTCCACCGACAATTTGTGAGTCGAAATGTGCCGGTTGTGCTTGAGAACGCTATGACGAGTCCCCAGTGGCAGAAGGCCATCGCCAATTGGAAAAGTGACAACCACCTCATTGCCAAGGCTGGTGACCATCCGGTGACAGTAGACGTGACTCCGTTTGGCTTCGGAGACGCCGTTCTCGACCTCCAAGAGGAGATTTTCGTCATGCCGGAAGAGAGGGACATGCCCTTGTCGGAATTCCTCAAAGTCCTTCAAGACCGAGATACATTCGACGGCGTCCCGTACCTTTCGCACCAGAACGACAGTTTGAGAGAGCAATTCCCGGGACTATTCGATGAAGTGCCGCCGGCCATGCAATTGGCGCTCGAAGCGTTCGGCAATGAACCGGAAGCGGTGAATATCTGGATTGGTGACGAACGAGCTGTGTCCACCATGCACAAAGATCACTACGAGGTGGGGGAGTGGAAACTTGAGGTTTGAACGATGCGGGGGGTTGCTGACGGTCCCTCTTTGTGTTGTGGTTGACGGATGATAGAACATGTACTGCGTCGTGAAGGGCCAGAAACACTTTACTTTGTTGCCACCGTCGGCCGTGGGGTGTTTGTATGAACGGGAGTTCTCGTCCGCCAGATATCGTCACGTGCACTCACCGCAGCCGGATGAAGAGGAGCATTTGGTGGTGGATTTGGTTGCCACCCAGCGTTTCCATGAAAAGTACCCGCAACATGCAGACTGGAAGATTTTGTCGTCCCCGGATAAGGGCGACACGCCGTGGATCCCAGTGGATCCACTGAATATTGACACGAAGAGGTATCCGCTCGCTGGCACGTTGAAGCCGATCGAAGTGGTGGTCAATGCTGGCGAAGTGCTGTATTTGCCGTCGTTGTGGTATCACCGCGCCGCGCACTTGTGTCCGACGATTTCGGTGAACTACTGGCACGACATGGAGTTCGACTGTCGATACGTCTACTTCAACTTTGTGCACGACATCGGTGCTGCCATCTCAGCACTGGAAGAGGAAAAACGCAGCAAACAAGCGGAGCAAACGAAAGGAGGAGATGGTCAACAATAAATCGACAGAAGACAGCGTGAAACTGAAGATACGCAGCTTGTACTTTGATTTCGACGCACTTTGGACACTTGACCATCATAATTATCTACTGCTAACGTATTGTTTCCCGCCTTTCACGCTTGCTGTTGCATGAGTAAGGCCATTTCGTGTGATAACTAGCCAGAGCTGGAGACGGACATGGACTTGGACAACGACTTGGTGGTGGACAGCGTGCTGTGGTTCCCCATTCGACGCGAGCCCTTCGGCAGCGAGTCCAACGCCACACTCCACGCCGACAACTTCATGGCGAGCGTCATGCATTCCTGGCAAAAGTTCATGTCCTTCTCCGTGATCCCGCCGTCGTTGCTAAAGTCGATCCCCATCTTCTTGGTGACAGTGCACTTGCTGCAAAAGACTCGTCGACAGACTTGACAAGCTGACCCCGTCTGGATTAGACGCGCGAATTTGCTCAACGAGTGGTGGCATGCAGCGCAGTGTGTGGGTGCGTGTGCCTGGGCAGCAAGCGACGTCGCGTGTTCCCGAGCTTCACGCTCTCGAGCCGTCATCTGCCACTTGAGTTTCTTGATGTACGCGCATTCCACCAGCCCACCGACAGAAAGCGCGGACTCGGCAAAGACGTTGACAGTGACGCCGTCCGTGACGTCTCCGCCCATATCGTTGAAACCTCGACAGAAGACTTCCACCGTTCTCTCCGAGTGGGTCCTCAAAATGAAGCACGCCGAGATGCGTGCTCGGATCACGCCGAACTCGGACAGTTCGGGCACGCGGTCCAACGCGTAGCTGTGCATGAGAAGATAAGCAACTTGTTCCCCATTCGAGTCGCGCGCCATGCCAATGGACTCAGTGTACACCATGTCACGCTGCGTAATGAACGCGCCGTGGACTTTGGTGGCCCACTTGACACCGAGGAACCGGAACGGGTCCTCGACACTCGGCGTCTTGACGGTGGCTAATATTTTCTGGTCGGCGTACTGGTCCCCAATGTAGGCGTCTCGAAGCCGCCACCGCGCTTCGTTATCCGCCTGCGCGCCGAACGCGGCGTCTTCGATGGTGCCCTCCATTTTGCCCGTGATGATAACGAGCGGCACGCGTTCGGGGCGCGCGCGTTCCAACAAGGAGCCGTCCGTCAAATAGTCCGAGTCGTGACGGTGACGGCGTGCGCCGGAGCTTTTGCTCTGGGACGCCCCCAGTCCGTCCGAGGACGCGAAGCTGCCGCCGCTGCTCATTTCCGAGAGTGACAAGAGCTGCGGAGGCTCCACCGCCGACGAACTCTTGCGGCGTCGAGACCGGTACACATGGAGGTGGTCCTGGGTCTTGACGTACTTCCAGCGCTCGGGGTTGAACTTGCGGTGGTGCGCCACGAACTTCTCGCTGGTCGTGAGCGTCTCGGCCACCAACTCGTCCGTGTAGTTGACGATGGCCTGCATCTCGGCTGCTGAGAGCTGCAAGGGCGGAAACACATTCGGAGGCAGCTTGGACTTGGCCATTTTCGACTCGACAGGTCGGAAGTCTCAGTGAATGACAGACAGCCTGCGACGCCGTCGAGAGGAGAGGAGAGGCAGGACGGGAGACTGGTGTTGCATGCTGCGGCTTTGTTGCGCCGGACAAGGGCACGACGCCACGACGAGACAAAGCGTTGATGATGCATGGCTTGCAACCAGCTCACCACAATGACACACGAAAGGCTTATGACATTGGTGCATTGCTCCATCTCCAGCTTGGAGGTCAACCTCCATGATATTGTAGGCGATGGGGGGTCTGTAAGGGACGAACGGAGACCGTAGGCTTGATCCGCAAGTAATTGGAGACGCGCCATCAGCACCCGAGGCAAAGGTGTTGCAAATCAAACAGGCTCCTCGTGCCTTCGACGTGAGGATTACTCCTGCGACCAGCATTGCTAGCAGGAACTTCGTCAGTTGGACTAGGACGCAATGAGGATAGCGTGAGATGGAGAGGAGGTGGAGGTATCTGCAGTGCTCGTTGACTTCAGTGGTTGCGAACGAGGGAACACAAGAAAGCTGACCGGTAAGAAGCAGACAGCGCTGAGGCTAAGAGAACCACCGACCGTCTCCCGATCCTTGATCAAACCTGGGGATACCAATGGCCCAGTGAAATGATACCTTTGGGACCCAAGGTCGTGTTGTGGATCAGCGCCAAATATGAAGTCTGTCGCTTTACTCGTTGCGCCAGACTGGCACCGCCAGTACGAAGTGAAGATCACTGCTTTGAATGCGAGATGTGGTGTCGCTCCTTGGGTGTGGGGCTCTGGGAAAGCCTCGACTTGTTGAAGTTCTGTTCAGGTTCCGAAATTGCTCCGCAGTTTACGTCGAAGTACTGCTTTTCCCGCGCCGAAGCGAATCTTGCGTCGTTTTCAAGCCACACAAGCTCTGCAACACGAACTTGATCAGTCTTTTTTGTCGACAGCTTTACAATTATGTTAACTTTCTAGCTACGAACAACTCTGTGGACTTAGTAACTCGAACACTTGAATTTGAAATGGTGAATGAAGTTGTCGTGCAAAATATCATATTCATGAACGTCCTGGATGATGCATACGAACTCAATCAAAACTAGCAACTTTCTTTAAATTTAAAAAATTGCACATGACATTTTATCCTGAATGCTTCGGAGGAATTTATTTCATGTGAGCGTACATGTAGAATTTTC
>AUWJ02017360.1:0-13171 GCA_000468175.2 Phytophthora cryptogea
TGGAAGCCACGCCTCGGGTGGTTTATTGGCAATCACTCTGTGCGATTGTTGGGAATTTTCAGAGCAAAACGTGGGGGAAAGTATCGAAGCAAGTGGGGAAAACTTGGGACCTGGTAATGCTTCTTGCTTCACTGTACCATTTGCTGGTTACTACGTTTAAAGTAGGCTTCTCAACGGATCTTGCCTACCTCCCAGTTAGCGTTTTACGCAACTGGTCAACATTTGAGATTCTTCTTGATGTGATTTGTGTATTGGATGTGATCGCAAAACTATCTCACAAGTATTTCATACGTCAGAGTGCTTTTGCCGGTGACCGTCAATCCAAGTCTCGGCGTGTGGCCACTAACGAGCCAACTTTGTACGCCGATATCTTCGCGATGCTGCCACTCGAACTACTACTTTTCACCTCCAAAGTGAGAGTGCCAATATCCTACATGCCATCCTCCATTGGTGCTGCTGATGCATCTTGGTGGACAACTCGGTGGCTGTTACGCGTAAATCGGCTGCTACTAATTCGGTGGGTGGAACCTCTTTTTGAAATGGTTCTACAGCACATGATTGACAAGGAGGAAGTTCCCATTAACGAAGCCTTACGGTACTTTGTGCAAGGCTTCGCAACGTACCTCACAATGGGTCATCTCTTGGCGTGTATATGGTTTTTCACCAGCAATCTTGGGCGTCTATTCTACGACGCCAACCAAGTTACAATCATTGAGCACACCGCGCGGGTGCTTGGCGAGAGTACCGAAGTCGATGATGTGTCACTCGTGGATAATTACCTACGAGCCTTGCTTTTCTCGATGGAATGCATTTCCACACTATTTTATGGGGACATCCTCTCCATGAATCCCGTCGAGGCGGTGACGGAGCTGGGTATTACTATGTGGAGCATTTACGTTTATGGTGCTCTTGTTGGTGCTCAAGGAGAACTTTTCGACTCTCGCGCTCGTCGCGAAGCTGCATTTGAGCAGATTTTGAGTCAGCTCCAGCGCTACTTAGTTCAAAATGAGGTGCCTGAAGGGATCAAATGCCAGGTTAAGGCCTATTACGCTCGCCTATGGCACTGTCGAAAGGGTGAAGCTGAGTTCAAAGCAATTGAACAGGTGTCGCGTGCCTTGTATGAAGACGTTGTCCTAGCTACGGTTTGCAGTTTTGTTGTGCAAGTCAAAGCGTTTGAATCTTTGGACGACCATTTTCTGCGGGCACTGTTGGTTTGCTTGGAGCATGTAGTATGCTCCGCGAACGAGGAAATATTTGTAGTGGGCGATATGGATCGCAGCATGTACTTCATCGCACAAGGTCGAGTTTCCGTGAAAATAGCGTCAGGCGAGTCTACACTTGAGCGCGGAGAATTTTTCGGAGAATTGGCTTTGCTTTACGGCATTGCACGCCTCGAGACTTGCGTTACTCTCACGATGTCAGATTTGTATCGACTAGATCAGGAACTGTATGAGCGTGTGCTGTTGGAGTTTCCGGAGTATCGAGTTCGCAACAAGCAGACCTGGACCTCAGTGTCTTCAACATCTTTTCAATGCCATCCAAGTGCTACAGAGGCCCTAAAGCATTTTCGATCACCCCCTTCTGAAGGGAGCCCACCACTTCTGAACGTGGCGAAACTCACCATGAATGCTGAATGCATTGAGAAACAAGTGCTGCAGTCCTACATTTATCGTTCTGCAATGGAATTATTATCCAAGTTGAGCAAAGTTGACCCTCAGCAAGCTAAGGACCTGGTTCTTAAAGGCCGCGATGCGGCTCGACGTCACCTGCATAAAGCGTTGGGTGTTGCCACATCACATCGCAAGTGTGAGGTCGATGAGGTACTGGGTTTTCACTCTCAAAGTCCGGCCGAAACATCTCGAGAGGAAAGTAATTGTGAAAAGCCTGAAAGCACTAGAAGCATGACGTCTAAACGTCCCATTACACTGCTACGCCGTCAAACCGATTCCAATATACCACAGCTTCGTCGTTGGGGCTCATCGACTATCGACACTCACGTATACTCTGAATTTGCTGATCCAGTCCTAAACCCCACTGCAATTGAAGAGTGAAGCTTACGTGTAGAGTAGAATACTACTGCAGTAGTACAGGACATCTGTTCCTCGTTGCCATTTCTTAAGTCAAATTTGACGATTTAGATTTTGATACCGGTAGTACTACGTACATGTACTTTGAAGTTCAGCGTACTAGCTATCTGGACGAAGATGCAATGTACTTGCTGCTCTGTCGAGAGTTCGCATAATCTCTTCCCTTTGTTCCTCAGTAGGTCTAGATAATTCTGCTACAACCGCTTCCAGTTGCTCGACGGTATCACTGAGCTTATCTTTGTCTTCCAGTCGTGGTGACGTTGATCCACTTCGTGAGTGGAAACTACGCACCACATCGTCAATAGGCTCAGGACGTGACGTGTTAATACCCATTGCAACTTTAAGCTGGCGTCGAGCCCCGTCCCGGCTTTTAAGGAACAAATCCTTGGCTTCAAGGGGGTCCACTCGGCTCAGTTTAGAGAGCAACTCCATGGTGGAGCGATAGATATACGAGTGTAGCAGCCGTCCGTTAATACGTTCAGAATTGGCAGCGATATCTGTAACATTCATGACAGTTGGGCCTCCATTCAAGAGCATTGCTGGGCTTTTCAATCCATTAGGATTAATCCCAGGAAGTCCAAGTCGTCGGAAGTATCGCAATGTTTCTTCCACAAGTGATTGATCTCTGGTTAATCCAGACGAATCCGTTGTCCAAGCCAACTTGTTGCGACCACGATATTCGGGGAATTCCTGAAGCAGTCGTTCGTATGGTTCATGGTCTAATCTGTACAACTCGGTGACGGTGATGGCGACGCAGGTCTCCAGTCGAGAAATACCGTACAACAACGCCAACTCGCCGAAAAATTCGCCTCGTTCGCGCGTCGACTCACTCGACCCCATCTTTACCAAGACGCGACCTTGGGCAATAAAGTACATACTGCGGTCCATGTCACCAATCACAAACACTTCCTCGCTCTCAGAGCACACGACGTACGTCATGCAGACCAGCAATGCCCGCAAAAAATGGTCGTCGAGTGCCCGAAATGCCCCGACCTGAACGGCAAAACTATGTAATGTAGACAAGACGACGTCCTCATATAATGCGCGCGAGACATTATCTACAGCAGCAAATTCCGCTTCTCCTCTGCGTCGAAGCCACAGCCGCGCATAATACGCCTTGATGTGGCGCTTGATTCCCTTTGGCACCTCGTTTTGCACCAAGTAGTGCTGCAGCTCTCCCAGCATCTGCTCAAACGCAGCTTCACGACGAGCGCGTGCATCTAACAACTCGCCCTGTGCACCAACAAGGGCGCCGTAAATGTAGATGCTCCATAGAGTGATTGCAATCTCTACTATCAGTTCCAACGGATTCATTGAGACAATATCGCCGTAGAAGAGAGTGGATATGCATTCCATTGAAAACAGGAGCGACCTGAGGTACTTGTGAAAAAGAGAAACACTCTCCAGCGAAAATGTGGTGGTGGCTTCGCTAAGTCTGCGTTCAGCCTCTTCCTCTGCTGCAACTGCATCACCGATAAATGTCAGCATACCCGAAGTGGCAAGCCACGACGTCCCGTACAAGCGGAACCCCAAATCACTCGTGATGAACCAGATGCAGGCTAAGAGGTGTCCCATCGAAAGATAAGACGCCAACCCTCTCCAATAATACAGGAACGCCTCATTGAGATGTATCCTACGGTCGTAGATCAGAAACTGGAACAGTTCCTCCGATAAAGGCTCGATACGTTCGACAAGAAGCATGCGATTCAGGCGCAGAACCCATCGCGACAGCCACCACGAAGCATCTACCTTATCTACATCATGGGAAGTATACGTCAATGGCACCCGAATATCCGTAGCAAAAAGCAGCAGTTCAAACGGAAGCAGAGCTACGATGTCAGTGCGTAAGCCTAGATCCGATGTTAGTGCAGCTCGAATTCCAGAGCTACGAGCGCTCGATGAAGAACCAATGACATTCGGTTGGGCCATAGAGGTGTACCGAAGCTTGTAACCCACGTCAAAAATGCACAGCATATCGAGGAACACCTCAAAACCAGACCATCCACGGAGCACACCACCAGATAGCTCCGTAAGATCATGGGAGAAGCACACCTTGAACGGTGTGATTACGAAATGGTACAATGCAACCAGCAGCATAACAACGCCCCAAATTGCCCCCAGCTGCCTGACCAGCTTAATAAATTCCTTTGCTTTGAGCTCTGTCGTTGCTTCTCGGAGAATTCGCTGACTAGAGCGTTGAAATCTTGATTCTACGGCAGCTACTCGAGGACTTTTGCTGCCAACCACTTTGTCATGCGTTGAAGGAGTTCTCGGGACAGCGTCGTTGAGATGCCGATAACTGATAGCAAGCAAATTCGAACTATTTTGCGCTGGAAGAACCGTTGCATTGCTTCGATCTTTCCAAGCACGATATCGGTGGAACATCCGTAGCTGAGCCGAATACTGTGGTCGTTGACAACGCTGCAACATCTCAAAGTCGATACCCACCTGCGTGTTATTTGTTCCTAAGTGGCCATCGCCCTCACGACGCAATTTATCAAAGAATTCGCCCCCAAAGTCCGGTACGGAGTGGCAACGAATGATTCGCCGAAGTTTAATCACTCGTTCAGATTGTAGCGGCACATCACTTTGGGTTTTATCCTGGAACTGCACGTTGGGCACCGCAGTTGAGTAACGTCGATTACGTCTCCTGTCTCCATTGTCTTTTGAAATAATAGTGCTGAGATTTGGAGAGGCGGCAACAGCAATGGCCTTCCACTTCTTGGCTGCGCTTGGCCCCGTGTGTCTTCTATTAGCAGTGTTTGAAGCCGCCATCACAATTTGATCAAATTGTTGTTTTCTGTTGGCAAGCTCGTCGTAACGATATGATCGTACACGATGAACATGATTTCGGGCTGGCTGGATCTTAACGTGTGCGCGTTGTTCTCCCGAGAGAGCAGTGCCCATTGGGTTATGAATAAAGGACGAATTCGATGAAGCGAGCTCATCTGAGAGTTTGCTAACAACGTATTGTGCGGCTGCTAGGAACTTGAAACGCGCCCAGCATTCAGCCTCGATAGCACGAATATGCTCATCCGAGAGACTATCGCGCAGATGCATATTTACTGGGCTGGTGTTAAGTATAAATTGAAGCAGCCGAATATCAGATATCCCGCCCGCGTTGCTTGGCGTAATTGGGGCATCTCCGATCATACTGCGGTAAATTCCACTGGAGTTTCCTTTACTCCTACCGTGCGATACGTTGCTGAGACTATTACGAACACTTCGACCTGATAGAACGGAAGATGATCGCCGGTGAGTTCTCAGCGCTGTAATCGTGGATTGGAACATTTTTGAACATTTGTCTGTTTTTGCTTGAAGGTACTTGGTCTTCCTTTCCAAGAGCTGATTCTCGGTTACCACCGACGACCTTCTTGTCTCCACGGCCAACGTTGACGATTGTCTAACTGGAAAAAAATGCGAGACTTCATGGTGTTCGGTCATCTCTTTGTGACTCAGTAACCCAACGGATAACTTTCTTTTCGCTCTATCGGTTCCTGTAGCCGCCGTAGCTGCCGTGTAAAGGTTCGAAGGCGGATGACGGGCGACCAATAAGCGTTTAGCCTTCGAAGCAGTATGCAAATTGGCTCGCTGGTATCGGCGAAGTCGAGAATGAACCCAGTCGAGAATAGCGTGCTGCGCATGCTTCTGCACTTGAGCATCTGACATATCGCCACTTGGGGTCCATAATTCATTCCAATTGTACTTGGTAACGTAGAGAACTTCACACGCTGTTGTTGCCCTCACCGTTGCAAGTCTACGTTGTCCAGGAAGGAAAAACGCAATTTCACCAAACACCGCCCCCTCCATGAGAACAGCAACAATTGTCACTGATTTTGTCCAGAAAGCAGCAGAAAGCCCTTTACGCAGTATGCACAGACGACTTCCGAGGGTGCCCTCAACTAAAATGCTATCACCTGGGATAAACAGCTCGGACTTCAGCCGCAAGGCAAGATTGTTGATTTGAGACGACGTAAGGAAGCGGCTGATCGGTAACAACGAAATAGAGTGACCGTAGATCTCTAGCATGAGTTTCAGTCGAAGGTTAGCCGACAAGTCATGGACTGTGTTATGCAGATCAGTTCCTTTCGTATGCTCAAACTGTTCTCGTAAGAAAAAACCAACACGCTTACGCAAACCCTCTGGTAGTTCATGCTCCTTCGCAAATCCGTCAAAACTCGCGATACGACTTTTAAATTGCTTGGTTTCCTTGCCTAGTTCAAGGATAAGTTCTGATAATTCGCCCACGATATGCCCGATGATAAACGTACAACAA
The DNA here is from genome assembly GCA_000468175.2 of Phytophthora cryptogea. Taxonomy (NCBI): domain Eukaryota; phylum Oomycota; class Peronosporomycetes; order Peronosporales; family Peronosporaceae; genus Phytophthora; species Phytophthora cryptogea. The sequence goes on from AUWJ02017360.1 coordinate 6,364, forward strand.
AGGCACGTGAAGCCTGTCCAGAGTGTACCAGCCACCCCGCGTGGGACACTTTCACGTGAGCCGACAAGCAACAATGTTGTAATTGCCCAATAAAAAGATTTTGCGTACAGCATAACGATGGAGTGATGATACTGGTGAAGTAGATGGTCATGAGCCATCCAACACCGTTCAATATGCCCGCACTCATCTTCTGATATCCAAAAGAAAACGCAACCAACGTAATGGGCAACGAGAACTAAAATAATCACCAGTTTTACAGGGCTGAGATATGCTGACACGTTGTGAGACGCGAAGTGCTGCTGAATCTGAACAATCACGTCGTCCAAGTAATTCCAGAGGTCAATGCAGCGAACAAGCCGTGGCAGCCGACATAAACTGGCGACTAGCGAGCCGCTCGCGAGAGGTGTGTACAGAGGCAGCGAAGCGAAAATGTTCCACTTAAATGTTGAACTCCGAAAATACTTTCGATCCATGTCAGTACGGGTCACTAGGTTCTTGAGACTGGCCTCTGGGATGCCAAAGTAGAATAAGCGGAGGCAAACATCAATAGCGAAGAAAGCGTCACAAGCGAGATCTGCAACCCAAACAGCAGTGTTCATTCCATTAGAAAAATGGAGATGCGAGTGGAAGCAGATACGAAAGATGACGAAGACTGCGTTGTAGACATTCCAGATCGTGATAACAGCATTCCATGAACTTGTGATCAAATCGCGAGTCGCGTGAACGTCACGAGTAACCTTTGCTTCGCTACTTGTACCAGCTCCGGCAGTCAGGAGAGTTGTTTCACCCAGGTAGAAGAGTGTAGACGTTGACACCATATGAGGCTGAAGCTTAAGTTTTTCAAGATTGTGCACAATACGCCTCATATTTTTCTGCTGCTCAACCCAGACAGACTGAGCCTCTTCCTTCATATCACGCAAGTCTTCATGGAACTTGCGCTGGATGACATCAAACTGCTCACGCGTCATAACCGAGGCGCGAACAATTGAAGCTGCGGTAAGAGTAGCAGGGTTGGCACGTTTCAGTAAAAACGCATTGACACCATAGCAGTCGCCTTCGTGAAGAGCACGAATCGGCACTTTGCGGGAGCGGAAGAAAACATTAACTTTGCTGCCGTGCAAAAGTACCAGGAACTCTCGGCAGATGTCTCCCTCTAAGCAAATCGTATCACCATTCTGGTAGATTCGATTACGAAATTTACCGGTCACCTCTTTGAGAAACTCGATACTAGCCGAGTCAAAAAGCGCCACGCTTTTCACGGCTTCAGAGTGTAGTAAAGAAGATATTTCGTAGCAAAGTTGATCGGGCAAGTTGGACAGTAACTGCGACTCGTACCCCTGCTTACGTCCGGTAAATTCATGATGGTAAAAGCGGCGTATCTCAGCGCTGAGTTTCTCAGAGATATCCATGCGCTCCAATATTAAGTTTAATGTGTTAAGTTTCTCCATGTGGTGGTGGTGCGGTGCCATCGCATTTGAGATGGTACTAGACATAGCTCCCACAACACCGAAGTTAATGATGCCACTAATGAAAATCCAAAATGCAGCGAACGCACTTTCCGCTGTCGTGTAGGCCACTATGTCACCGTATCCAACTCCTGTAAGGGTCACGATTGCCCAGTACACGGAACGCATGTACGCAAACGACGCCTGGTACGCTGACACAGGATCCTCTGCCGGAAAAACGTCGCCTATGTGCGAGTAACAGTCAAACGTTACCCAGGAGCAATTCTCGAAGTGTGTGGCATGCTCAAGGCACTGTGGTCGCGTCAGCTCCCACAATATGTGTTTATCGGTATGTTCAGAAGCCAAAGGATCTTGAATCCAGGCCATCTCAAACCATACGCACCCAACAACATGCAGGATGAACGTCACCCAAAGAAGGAGAGAGATGACGAGATGCGCTTTCGAACTCACGCTGTAGTAATCGCAAACACTCCACAACAGTTCGGGGACCTCACGCAGGCGTAGTAAACGCAGCAAGCGAAAGAACACAGCGTACCGCTGTTGTGAAACCATCGATAGAGACTCCAAAATAATGCCAATCGGTAGCCATGCGAGCAAATCAAGATAAAATCCGTCAGCTTTGTACGCCATAAAGATAAGTCCAGGATCCTCGATAGTAAGCATCACAATCGGGTCGAGGTGGGCCAAGAAACGGGAGCGAAGAATGAGGTTCACTCCAAAAAATATCTCAAATAGCACCGTCAGTGAGTACCTCACGCCAAATTCTGGTTGCTCCACAAACATATGCTGCTCTTCCGTCATTGAAATGAAGACAGAGTAATACGGAACTTCAAACGCGACGTAGATAATGGCTAGCAAGCGCGCAGCATCCCAATGAACCCGAAAAAAAGACCCAGGCATCCTCCAGCCCACGTGATGCATTAGGCCTGTCAAATGAGTATCGCCATGTGCCATAGCGATGCTATGTGCACTACCCCCATAAGGATTCATGCCACCGCTTCCACCTCTGCCTCGCAATCCGAGTAATTTCTTGGTCTTTTTTAGTTGTGTTGAGTATTTTTCCAAAGTATCCGCCATACGGGCACGGACATCCGCTTCAGTTTCCCTATAAAACTCTGACAAAGCGTCGTCGAACTTCACCTTTGCCAAAACGTAAAGTTCACAAAAAGTCATCGCGACGGCTTTCTCCTCAAATGTCTCCGGAAACAGAAGACATGTGTCGGCGAAGAAGTCCCCAGTCTTGCATTCTTTCGGGTTTGATCCGTTAAAAGCCGATAGCACGACCCTCCCTCGAATGACAAAGAACATCTGCGCATTAAACTTCGGCTCAATAATCTGATTGGTGGGGGAGTACACTCGTCTAACCAGCGCCGCCGCCAGGAGGTTAATAAACTCCACGCTTTCTTTCATAAGAAAACAAACCTGTTTGATCCGGCTTGCCTTGAGCGTGGATACAACTTTTGATTGCAAATGTTTTGGCATGAGGTGCAAAACCTCTTCACTGTTGAGGCTGTGATGTGTGTTCCATGAGTACGTAAAGTAGGCGATGACCTGCCGTCGTAAGGCCCGTGGGATATTTTGTGACTTCATATACTCACGAGCATTGTCCACATGCGTTGCGAAGGCTGCATACCGCGCGTTGCGAAAGCGAAAGATGAAGAGGAACGTTGCCAAAAGCGATGACCCAAATAGAGCCCCCATGAGAATTGCAGCCAAAGCATAGATCGTCTCGGCGTTCGATACTGGGGTAACGTCGTCATAACCTAGCAAAACCAGAGTTCTTGACGCCCAGTAGAGCGTGCGAGCGTATTTTCGAGCGACGGAAGCTCCCGCTAAATGGTCTCGAACAGCCCAGCTTGTCTCGACATGTTCATCACACGCCTCCAACGAAACACCACACTCTGCATGAGCGATCATTATGTATCCACAGGCTACCCAATGGCACAACCCAACGCAAAGAACAATGTTCCGTACAAGACTATCGATGCCTGTAGAGGAGAGGTGCTGAACCCATACGCGATCGGAATAAATGTTAACAATTCGCTCGAGGCAGCGACGCAGCTTGTGCATCCGGCACAGCTTTGAGATACGCACCAAATGCAGTGCGTTGTAGACTCCAGACGCGTACGGTATCACCTCCACGGGCAGGAGCGCGACAATTTCAAGAGCCAGCTCGATTTTTCGCGCGGTCGCAATCGTTTGGCGAGAAACCGCGTCACCTTCTCGATTCCCGTGCAACGACGCCGACCGTCCAATGGAGGCCAGCGTCCACTTGGTCTTGCCACGGCTGCGTGCGTTGAATGACGGCGTGCGAGCTAAACTCCTGGAAGCTTGGCCCATGCTCTCGAGCCTTGACGTGGTTTTGGAGGTGTTGAAGCTCGAGAAGCGCGCAAAGAGCCCTCTCTGGTGTCGATAGAAGTGCAGAAACTCGACGACTCCGATCGCATCGGCAACGACGTCCATGGCCACCAACACACTGAGCTCCTGCGTCCACTGCTCAAGGTCTTCTTCCTGTCTATAAGGATCATAGTAAAAGGCTATTCGAAAGGGAACAGACAAGAAAATGTAGAGCACTGCATAGAGACTAATCCCCGCCTGGAGCGTGTGTCGTGTGGTCCACGGGAGGCGCTTGTACGTCCTCTCAACGTTCACAGCCACGCGACACCAAAGCCGTCTCCAGGATCTCCGTCGTGAGCGACTCACTGCCTTGGGGCGGAACGCGGCGTCTCCCACGGGGGGCCCTGGGGGCGTCACGACGGAGGAATTGCGCGGGCCTGCGCCTTCGTCGGACGCGTACACTTTGAGCGTCATGGAGGGTCTTGGCGTCTGGATGGGCAGGCAGCCGTCGGAGAGGTTTCACGTCCGTCCATGCAGAGGTTTCATCGTTTCCCAGTCGACGTCCCCTGATTTAGCAAGTCAATGCGCAATTCCCAAAAGGACTTCCGGGAAGTAAGAAACACAAGTGACATGCATTCTGTTTCAATTGCGCAACGTGAGCTGCACCAGCGCTTCCTCGTGGTCAGGAGAAGCGCGGCACCGAGACGAGATGATCGTACTACGAACTACCGACAGCGCTCCAGAGTGTCAGAGTGCGTGCGATTGTACACCAGTAGACCGCATGGAGGGGAGCGTTTCCTTATGTTTTGCGTGGCTGCTTAACGCCATTCTCTCTCTTTATAATTGACGCATTCTACGCCAGTCACAGAAAGAAAAGAGGGGGCGGCCCCAGTGAATTTATTTCGGCACTCGAGTCTTTAACGGACTCGACGGCGGGTGTCTATTTGTATTTGTGCTAGCGCCTGTCCGAGTGCTGCTTGCTGGGATGCCCAAGGACAGTGGCAGCAGAGGCAGCGAGAAACTCTCGTGGAAAATCCTGTCCTTGAGCAGGAGATCGGTCCAGAGCTCCTTCAGTCTGCACACGCGCGTGGCCAACGACCGACAGGATGCGCTCGACCCCAACGCGACAATTGCCAAGATCTGGGACCAGATCCTGCTGTGCTGTCTGCTGCTGGAGGCGTTTCTGCTGCCCTACTTCGTAGCCTTCCAGCCGAGGGCCATGGCGTCCGTCTCGCTGCTTTTCGTGGCGATTAGTGCGTGCGAGGCCGCGTTCGCAGTGGATTTATATGTTCAGGCTCGCACAGGGTTCTACTCGGATGGGAACCTTATCCGAGACACGAAGCGTACAATTCGCAGATATCTTCACTCCCCGCAGTTTGCGCTAGACGTGATAGCTGTCCTGCCGTGCCAGGCACTTGTAGTTGTATGTATACCCCCGCGCGGTGGCCAAGGTACTATTTCTCAAGTTGCTTCGGTGGTCACGATTCTCGCACCTTGTGCTGAGCCTGGACGAGTTTTATACGAAACACTTTGTCGTGCTCAAGCTCCTCAAGGTTCTTGCGTCTACATTGTATTTGGCGCACGTCCTAGCGTGTGTGCGGTTCAGCTTCGGGGATGACGACGGCCATACGAACGATTGCCAGACAGATCGTCTCACAGCCCCACCATTTCCAGTCACTATTTAATGCCGTTGTTTTGGAGTGTTGGAATCATGACAGGACTCTTTGAAGGGAATCTGCCCCGTCACAGCTCTGAATTCTTGCTCACGATCTTGGTTGCGCTCTGCGGGTTCTCAATGTTCACGATGCTATGCGCAACAATATTCGTGATTTCCAAGTGCCAAAGTGGTAACACCGAAGCAATGGAGGCGCGCATACACCAACTCGTGCATGTGCTCTCGTTCCATCACGTCCCTGAGAGTCAACAGCTCCAAGCCGTTGAGTATCTCAAAGTGCGTGCGCTGTTTTCTTTTATTCTGCTCTGTGATATTCAGCTGTGTACTTACAATCATTTTTGATGTTCACAGCGATACTACACAGACGCTGAATCAACCGACCGTGAGACCGCCAAATTGTTGTGCCCGTCCATAGCCAACGATATTCTAGTGGAACTTTTGAAGACAACAATTGCTCGAGTCTCGCTTTTTAGAGGTTGCACGGATCCGTTTATCGTGGCTATGACAAGTCTGCTCGAAATGATCTCTGTCCCCGTTCAGACAACACTTTTCTCATCTGGTGATTATGGAGACGCAATGAATGTTACCCACGCTGGTGTACTTGCCGTAGTGGTTAACTCTGTGACCGTGCGTGAAATTCGGAAAGGTTCTTGCTTTGGTGAAGTATCCGTTTTCTCATCGGTACCCCGGACAGCAACAGTTGTTTCGACGACGTATTCGATTTTGTATAGATTATCGCGGTTTCACTGTGAGCGTGTGCTGGAAGGGTACCCGGATTGTGCTGCAGTAATTTCTTCCCACGTTGACGAAATGTTGAAACAACTAGACAGCAATGACCGCGATGCAGTAAGTACCGCGTCAGCGTCACAACTGATCATGAACCCGCCCGGTCCAAGGACTACAAACGTTCGCCGAGCCTCTGAAACTGCGGGAACAATGAAAATAATACCGAACCTCATCAAAACCATGACAAGAAAAGGTAGTGATATCGCCCGGAGTTTTACGCCAACGCTATTGCGGAAAGGAAGCGTGATACCGGCTCAATCGAAGATTTCTTTTGGTCGAGGGGCGAGGAGGACACTACCGCTTTGACGGTACACGCAGTTGCGTTACTTTTACCGACGTCGAGCATGAGTAGTGGTCGACGTATCAGACAAACTGTGTACAATCAGCAGAGACCGAGGGTACATACGTACAAGCATCAATGTTTATGGCGTTTGATTTTATTTCGCAGGTGCATTGATCATAATTCCCGTGTGCGGATGTGGTGGCTTTTGATGCTGCTACTGAATTTGTGCTACTGCTGGATAATGATTCCAGCCCAAGTGAT
>AUWJ02017371.1:0-17437 GCA_000468175.2 Phytophthora cryptogea
CATTGGGTGCGAAGTACGTGGATAGTTTTAGTGAAGCTAACATCTTCTTATAACCAGGATCGACAGATCTCTTGAGCAGCGCCGTAGTATTCTCGTCGACCTGCATCCACTGATCATCCTTCTTCGCTAAACGGAGAGATAACTTGGCTGGGTCGAGTCTAAAGCGCGCGTCAACGTCTTTCTTCGTATTTACAATAGCCTTCTGCAGCCCTTTCACGTCAGCGTCGCATCCAATTTCGACGGAGAAGATAATGGCATCGTCATTCACCCCACACCAAAGCTTCATTTTATTCTCCATGAGGATTGCGTTGCTTGTTGGAAAATAATGGGTGTCCGTAAACCTGGCAACCAGTAGCAAAACCATCAATCAATGAATGACCTGTAGTAAAATTTACACGATGCATAACTCCACATTTCGTTGTTGCTAACTCAATCCTGTGCTGGGGTCATTGAGTAGTACTTCGAAGTATTCGTTCCTCTGCATGTTGATGTCGTCACGCTTCCGCCCTATGCAGAAACAAAAAGTTGTCGAGTATTTTTTTCGTCTTAGTAAATCTATCCTCAAACGAAAGAAAACACGATCGAAGCACTGCTCGTCCAAAACCTGCACAAACATTTCAACCTTAACACAAAGGGAAGTTTGCGTAGCGATATGGATGCATCACTGCTACCTTGTATCCGTCTTCAATGGATGGTTTCTCGTCCTCAGACCCGGTGTACATCTTGACAACAGGGAGATCTGCACTAATAGATTGTTCGGGTTGCCGTATTTGGCGAACTCTCTTTTGTTTCCGTGACATTGTTTCTTCGACAGGATGTGACAGCTTGCTGCTTTACCGTGCGGCACGAAAAACGTTTCGTGCTCGATGCGCTGATACTTAAATTCTTCTGTCATGGGTCTAAGGTAGAAGCACTCGAAGCAGCGTCGGACGATTCCTTGCATTCTGGGGAATCCGTCTCGTCAAGTTCGTAGTGGTCGCAAAAAATGTGTTGCAGAATCTGACGGCACGAACGGCACCTGCTTCACACATATTGCCAACCATCCTCCTTTCAACCGTCGATTGTCAATATGCAGTCATGAAGAGTGTTCTTGAAGTAAGTGCATCTCCCCGGCAACCAGAAAATAATTAAGGCAAGTGAATGAAGCAAGGCGTACTTACCTTTCTTTAAACAGAACAGTACATGGACCTGCAGCGTTTTGTCCTACCACACCGCACAGTTCTTGACGCCACGACGACGGGCAGGATCTCGTCACTCGCTAGTAGAGGTGTCTGGGACGGTGGTCACCGTTGATTTCTTCCGAGTTGATGGAGGTTGACCACGTCAGTCACAATCTGTCAATGAGTCATCCAATTCAACGTGCATGCCTGGTGTCGGCAAAGCGATGTCGGATTTCACCGACGACGAAGATCGGCAGCTTGTCCAGTTGGCGCTGGTGTATCTACGTAAAGGGAGGCAAACTATGTGGGATCAGTTGACACGGCAGATGCGAGGCACCAAGAAATCAAAGGAGGCGCTCCGACAGCGGTTGAAAACTCTCAAGCGCACGCATGGCCGCAACCTCGAGAAGTTCCCGCCGTGGTTTTTCAAAAAAGAATTCGCGAATGCAACCAGCTCTCAACATTTGCAAGGTTACCACCGCAAGACAGCCGTGAAGACCACAATTCACGAAAGCGACAAACTCGTGCGATTCATGGAAAAGACTGGATACAAACCACGACGAATGAACGTCAAGACGAAGACCACACTGCAATCGAATGGAGCTCCAGCGAACACATCTGCGATGCTTGAACGACCACAACCTCGAGCTCGAACCATTCCGAAATGTTTGACATCGAAACTAAGTGAGCCGCCATCTTCCCTGCTACTACTGGCATCTGTAGCTTCCACGTCAAGTTTCGGAACGAAGTTTGTTGACAGCTCCTGCTCTCGGGTGTAAGCGCTAGTGAAGCTGCTGCGAATGTTTCATATAATTTGTGAAGTTCAGGTTGGGAAATCAACGAAGGTCAGAATGACTCGTCCGTTATCATAATGGTGTTCACCATTGTTGTACTGGAATTCCTCTAAATATACGAATACTCGGCGAGTTCCGTGCTAGTTGAGGCCACCAACTCGGTTGTCACTTGTTTTTTCTTCCTCGAGAGGACTTTTACCTGCCGATTGAAAACTGGTGCCGTCATGAAGGCAGCAGTTGCATGTGGCGAGGAAGAAACCACGTTCGACTCAACGCCATGGCCAATCAACCGACTGAGTTACACGGAGCTCAGTTTGCAGGACACCGCGACAATTGAAAAGCTCTTTGCAGGCCGAAATGATACCCCACTGCTGATGAAATGGGTCATGCTGCACAAGTCGGGATCCAAGTTTCGTCCCAGACTTTTCGTGATGTCGGCGCTTCGGTTGTGGATTTTGAAGAAGAAGAAGACATTTGGCAAAGCGCTGGTCTTACGTCACGAGTATCAGCTTATGCACGTCCACAAAGTCACTGCATTGCGGTTATCTGTGCCATGTCAGACGCCGTTGACTCCGAACTCGTCCACAAGTGGATGTTTTTCAATTCGACTCGTCATTCTAGCGAACCAAGAGCCTTCGATGCTGCATTTTGATCCCGGTACGCACACAGAAAATTTCGTACGACTGCTACAGCGGCTACTGCATGCACTTCGGCTCACATTTCCAGAACAAAAGACTCCGCCGACTAAACTGCCTGTTGATTGTCACTGGCACGAGTTCTTTCCTGATGAAGATGACGTTGGGCATGAAAACCAGAGTGGCGAGAAAGAAGTCGCAGATTCAAACCAAAGCCCGATATTTGCTGCTATGGCGACGGCGTATCATGCTTTTTGCGACGATCTGGGCGTTCGTTTTCGTGACAGCGTACCAACCCGCCTTGAAGAATGTGCAACGACATCCGGGTGCATGGATTTCCAGTATTGTCTAGGGTTCCCGCCCGGCGTCGACGGCTACGACCATCTTCATGACCATTATTCGTCAACATTACAGGCTTTTGCTCGCTCGGTGGTTGATGCATGCTTTCCTTCATCTTCTCGATCCGTGTCCGGCTACCAATCAAAAGAAATTCAAGCATTATCAAGAACACTTGAGCGCTCGCGGTGCTTCACCAACATCGTCATCAACGATCTCGCAATGGGACAAACCAGTTTGACGGTGCTCTTCCAGGCTTTAATGTCACCAATCTGCACCATCGAAGGCTTCAGTCTTACGAACGTGCAGTTGTCCGTCCGAGCGCTGCGTATTCTTCAAGATGTTGCCCAGAAATCAGCAGTGCGCCAACATGGAGAAGAGAAGAAGCTGCAGCTACGGCGCTTAGATTTTTCCTTCAACCGCTTCACAGTTGCAATGTCGACGGAGCTCGCAACAATTCTCCAATTACTACCCAATGGACTGGAGCTGCTTCAGCTCGAACGCTGCGGATTGACAAATGTATCTTGCTGTCGCATCTTGGAAGCCTTGACAACTACCACAGCTTTCGCAGCATCCTTGCGGGAGTTGAATATTGCAGGGAACCATCTTGGCCAAGAAGGCACGCGGTCTCTCTCGTCATGGATCATCGCGACGTTCGCACTTCAGCGATTAGATGTCTCTCGAACGCAGCTCGACATCAACATATTCATTCAAGCGCTCAAGCAGAACACTTTGCTGCACGAATCGTCACTCGAGCAACTAGACTTGTCGTACAATCAAATGCGTACACAAGCCAGCCAGGACCTCGGTGTCATCTTGGGCAAGTCTCAAAGTCTGGCTCGCGTTTTCTTGCGTGGGATGAAGCGTTATCGCCACTTTCACAGATTGCTGCCTCCACAGCTACAGAAGGAAGGTACGCTCTTGGTACTCTCGGAAGCTGCCGTTGTGGCACAAACAGCAGCTTCACGCAGGAATGGACGGACAGTTCACCGAGCGGATGGTCTTCGAAAACACTTTCTGCGCAATATCTTAGCACCAATGTTTGCAAACACGGACCGAAGCTTGGCCTGCATGGTAGACTTGAGCGATAACGATTTGAGCGGACACCGAGCTGAAGTTCTGGCTCAACTGCTGGATGAATCGCCCTGGGCTACCCGAACTTCATTGCGACTTGATCACACGCGGCTTCACGATAAATCGGTGAGTGAAAAATGTACCAGCTAGTTTTGTGCGTCTTTGCCTGACCTCTTGTGTATGATGCAGGCGCTTCTGCTACTCCACTCGATTCGAGGCTGTAAAACTCTGGAGTCGTTGAGTCTTGAAGGAAATGGATTCGTCAAGCGTGACACTCATCGGAAGCGAAAACGGCAAAATGAAAAATGCTACAGCGATGGTGTAGCCCCATCCGAGCCCAGTGTGATTGAACAAGCTGGAGCGAATGCCTTGGCGCTGTTGCTGGGAGGTGCATTGGACTATAACAACCAGAATAATGCCGCTTGGTTGGGAACAAGTGACGGTGGAATTGCGTCTTCTTCATTCTTGGCGTACTCTTCAGGAGCAAAACCTCTGCGCTTGAAGGAGCTCTGCATCAAGTGTGAAGGCTCTTATGTCTTCGGTATCCACATCATTACGACGGCAGTTCAAGCATTGGCCAAGCCACACGCCCATCTGCAAATGCTAGACGTCACAGGGAACGAGTGTGGAGATGCACTGGCACAAGTTCTCGGTGACGTTTTACCCAAGAACAAAAGCCTTCAAGCGTTGTTCTGGGATGGAAACTGCATCACCGTCGATGGGTTTCTCCAGTTCTATGACGGACTCCTGCAAAATCGCACGTTGGTGATGGTGCAGATGCCGATCCAAGACACGCGAAGAGTGAGTAAGCTTGGTACTTGTATCTGCCATTTTTTCCCACTAAAATATGCGCTGTTGTGCTGTGTAGATCTTGGAGGAGGTGAAGGACCCACCTCGAGAAAAACTCTTCAGCGTCCTTGGCAAAATCTTCAAAGCGACAGAGCGAAACCAAATCCTGGCAAGGGAAGCAAGAGAACGAAAAGCTGGAGCACGAAGAGGAAACACGGCAAACGTACCTGTACATCCAATCTCAGCCGGCCAACTGGACAGCAACGGTAAATGCGACGACTGCCATACAACTCAGCCAGCAGAACCTATTGATGCCGAAATTAAGCACGAGCTTGAGTCTGCAGGGCTGGCACTTCAGCAATGTCCTTCTCCTAAACTCGCTTTGTCTCTCGAAGGAGAAATGGAAGAAGAAGGTATGGAGAAAGAGAATTCTGCTCGCAAAAGCTACTCCAGACCAACAAGTGCGCGGTACCCGTCGACAATGCAGTCGTGGAGTATGCAGAGCAGCGCCGACGATTTCCGTGCACAACTCAACCGACTGGACTCGCTAACTGCTTCGTACTCTTTGACCCCGTCACACATGTAGATAAAACACACACCTGATCAAAAAACAAAGCCTTCGTTCATACAAAGTCAACCTTTTCACTTGTGCGAGCCGAGTCCCTGCAAGAACGAGCTCAAACTGCTCTTCACGGCAACAACCGCGGCATCAGGCTGAACTTTTTTCTTCTTTTTCTTCCGCTTCGGTCCATCCAGCAGCTTCCGTGGTGGGCTAGGCGGTGGCACAAACACGCTCGTAGACGCCATCTCCACATCACCAGCTTCTGCAGAAGTAGTCACTCCTGACTCAACCACGTCCACATTTTTCTCCTTCGCGGCCTCCGTATCGTCATTTTTCATCCTCTTCGTCTCTGGTGCTTCAGCTTCCAACTCCTTGTTCTGCTCCTCTTCACGTGCTCGTTTCTTGTTCTTAGCCTTGTGCACAATAGAAGCACCAGGGCGGTCGTTGGCATGTTTGCACCGATGACAGGTCACTCTCTGGGAAAAATGGCAAAAATGCATGTCAGCCTGCATTAAACTACCTGCAACCATTTAACGGTCGCATTAACGTACCACAATTGTGGACAGCGTCTCTCGAACTTGACGTGGCCTATTGCTGCCGTTCTGCTGCTGAGCTCGACGTTGCTGTCTCGCCAGTCGACGATTGGCTGGTGACTTGGATGACTGTGACAGGACCTGCACATTTGCCGACACACTGGGCACTAAAAGCCCTCCACAGTTCTCACAGATGAAGTCTAGAACTGTTTGCGGCAATTGGGCGCGGCTGGAACGAGCCAACTGCATCATGGACGCACTGGCAAAAATGGCGTCAAAAATGCTGCATTATAAGTTTTCAAAATGCATTTTTGCACGTACATCATGTGGCTGGCCAGCGTCGCGTTGGTGGCCAGGAGGCGATGCGCCGAACTCCAGAGGAAGGTGAAGCGCTTGTCCAGCTGCCGCGAGTTCTCGGCGCTCGTCACCTTCATCTCCGGCAGCAGCAGCGAGCCCAGCGACTCTACTGGCTCAGCCATGGCCATGAATGTCAATAATGCAAAATGACTTGACTTTGGTATGCATTCATTAAATTACAGCATGCTCTCATATGCTTTCAACAACTAATTACAAATACAGCCTCCATCTCGTCCGTTTAAGTACGACATAGCCCTGATACTGAAAACAAGTAAATCTATAATCAAGGTCACGCGCATGATGAGTCATCGTTACGCAGTTACTTTGTCTGAACGAAGGAGTTTGAAATTGGGTCAACGAATTTATGTGTAGGCGAGGCATTTGAAGCAGTTTGATCCGGTGGCTTGTCGATACCATTTGCCGTTCAAGGACTCGACAACTGAAGTGATTCTCGAGGTGGCGGAGAAAAGATTGCAATCTTCCTACTTTCAGATGGGGCTTACGTTCGTTTCGAACCAAACGTTGAATTCTAGCAAACCAACGATCATCGCGAAGAGAATTACACAGCGCGCACAGTTTCCGAGGATATCAAATTACTGTATGTCTGTACACCGTGAGAGCTGTACGTTGGTTGTCGTCATTTATTCTTCAGAAGAGCTTAGTATTAATACTAAGTAAGGCTCATTACTTTACCTCTCAATGCCCAGTTTGGCAGGATGTCACTATTCGAATCAAAATTGATCCTACTCGATGAGAGGTGTGCGCCAGTTTGGACTTCGCCGAAGCAAGTTGCCAGCTACCATTATATCATTTCTGGTCTCCATCATAAGAAACTCATCTCTGTGTGGTGTGGGGTATTGAGATTATTTTCTTCAGTTGCCGTTATCGTGAAACGCTTAGTAAAAACATTCCGACTCATCACTGTCCGTGCCTTCTGCTTCAAGGTCCATCGATGCAAAAGATACATTTTGTATCGGCTCCTTCTGCGTATCAGCAGTAGACTCACAGTCTCGCGTGTCTTCTTCATTTGCCACTTCTCCTCCTTTGCCAGCCAACTTGTGCTTTAGTCGGTCTGGCACTTCTGAGATTGGGACTAGAACGCCCATAACCGACACGAGCTCCTCGGCAACATCGTCATCACCACCGGATGGTTTATCCTCCGCACCAGGATCCACTCTAACTTGCTCTCCATCAGATTCTGAAGCCGTCTCTGACCTGGTATCATCGTTTGCAACAGTATCTTCAATGTCAGACTCCGCCGCACTTAGCTGCTCTTCTTCGGATTCCGAAGCTGTCTCTAACTCGACACCATCACTATCACCATTCCTAGGCTCATTTTCAGTATCTGACTCCGTCGCAGTAAGCTGCTCTTCATCCGACCCCGAAGCAGACTGCAACTCGATGTCGAAATAATTTTTCGTAGGAGTATCATCAGCGTCTGACTCTGCACTGACTTGCTCTTCCTCGGACTCTGAAGCCGATCCCGGATCGACAGCACCGTTGGCAACATTTGCTGTCGTATCTTCAGCGTCAGAATCCCCAGACTCAGACACCAATTGCAACTCGCCGTTTTTGTTACAATGGTTTGTTGGCGTATCGTCTGGCGTATCGTCGGCGTCAGACTCCCCACTAATCTGCTCTTCGTCAGATTCCGAAGTTCCATCGACACCACCTTTTGAACCATTCACAGGCAAATCTTCAGTGTCAGGCCCCACTGCACCAAGCTGCACTTCATCGGCTTCCGAAGCCGTCTCCATCTCAACAACATCGTTATGGTTAATGGGATAGAGTTCTTCCTCCGCTTCAGTACCAGAGCTTGTCCGCTCATCATCAGCACCGGACATTACATCCAACTCGGCAGGTTGTTCGTTGACGATGGCCGTTTGAGTTAATGTCCCTGAATTAATGCTCTCTTGTTCATCGTCCGTGTCAGTTACTAGTTCCAACGTGTTCACTTCCCCGTTGTCAGTCGCCAGCGCTGCATTAGTCTCTGACTCAGAAGTTGGCTGTTTCTGCTTCGTCCCAGTCAACTTCATTTCGCCGTTTTGATCTGTCTGCGAAGGATTTATTACTGACTCACCAGACAGGTTTTCCACGTCAGCCTTTGTCAATTTAAAATTCAAACGATGCTTTGCTGGTGTTTGGGAACCAGCACGTTGTGGTGTTTCATCAGTCTCCGACAGTTCCGCTCGCTGGATTTGGTCCATATATATTTGCTTTCTTCTTCGTGTATCTCGCGATGTTGTTATTGTTCTCTTCGTTTTCCTCATTGGAGACGGATCTGGTGTAGTGTTGTCATCACCCACGCTTGAAGACTTCTGAGTTTCCGTGATTTCGAGTGCGTCACTGTCGTTGTCCTTGGCAGGTTTGGCGTGTTTTGATCGTAAAGTCCTTACAGCTGCATTGGCGGTCGACGCCTTGGCCTGTGTAGTTACAGTTCTGGCTCCTTGAGTATGAGGCCCAGTGTTCGTCTTCCTTTTTTTAGCTTCCAATTCAGGTTCCAACCTTGATGTAGCTGCACGACGTGAACGCTTTATAGGAGGTGCTTCATTTTCGGATTCATCCGTTCCGGCCAGTTCGCTGTGATCTTCGCACTTGGTATTTGCCAACACCGATTTATTGCAATGTGGATACGAGCACTGCGTGCTGTCTCGATGCTTGGGGCACTTTCCCCCTCTTACTGCAACCATCACGCACTCCGGATACGAACATCGTCTGCCTCCTCCATGTGTAGAACAGAACCCACCCTTCTTCCTCGCTTGCTTAGAGCATCCTCCATGCAAACATCGATGGCCTCCTCCATGGTGAAAGCACTTACCTCCAGTCAGCGCGTGTTGTGTACAGTCTTGAAACGAGCATCTTCTGCCTCCTCCATGAGCAACACAAACCCCTTCCGCTACTGACACAGCCCCATTCCTACACCCAGCACATTTGCACTGGTGTCCTCCTCCATGTCGAGCACATTTGCCCTTTGTCACTGCAAATCTGCTGCATTTCGGCTCGGAGCAGCGAGTGCCTCCTCCGTGAGCGATGCAGCAGCCTCCTGCTTTTGCCTGCTTGTTGCATCCTGGATAGCTGCACCGTTCCGAGCCTCCATGGGCCGCACATTTGCCATTGGTCTTCACACTCTTGGTGCACTCTAACTCAGAACATAGCACGGCTCCTCCGTGGACGTGGCACTTGCCTCGCAGCCTCGCTCTTGAGGTACATTCTGGATAGGAACACAGTTTAGCTCCTCCGTGAGCGCCACAAAAGCCTTTGGACCGCGCAGAACTACCACAATTAGGGTAAGAACAGCGACGACCGCCTCCATGGGCCAAACATTTGCCTCTGGACTGTGCAATTCGAGTGCAATTGGACTGGGAACAGCGCGTCCGTGGGTCATGTGCTTGACACTTTTTCTTGGCCTTCACGGGGTCGCAGCAGCCCGGAAAAGAGCAGAATCCCTTGGTTGAAGTCGTCTGCGTGTTCGTGGAGGTCTTGGGCGTCTCCTGTGGCTGCGTGGCGGCCTCTGCGTCGCTTATGAGCGCCTCGACGACCTTCCTCTTCTTGGGCATCAGGTGTGTGCGCGTGATTCAAGGAATGATGGTCTTTCACATGCGACAAGTATAGTACATGGCTACATCTCTATTTTTAGTCGTTGGCTCCACTTTCTGTGCCATTGTCCAATTCGCCCAAATGGGTCGCCAACGTCAGCCAGGCCACCGCCAGCGCGGCGCCGGCACCGTAAGCGTGGCCAAGGGGGACGCCCTGCGCCAGGGCGTGCTGTGCAAGGAGTGGCAGCGCACGCCCATGCAGCTGCTGCTCGAGTTCTGCCAGGCCAAGAAGCGCCGAAGCGCCTTCTACGCTCGAGCCAAGAGTCGAGACTCCGCTAAATTCCGATTCCGCTGCGTACTGCCGGACGCCAAAGACAGCAGCAAAGACTTGAGTTTCTGCCCCGAGCAGGAGTTTGAGACGCAGGACGAGGCCAAGCACTGCGCCGCTCTACTGGCGCTCAAGCACGTGGAGCCGCTGCGGCCGTTTGAGCGGAAATTGCCCGACCCCTATCGTGAATTATGGCTGGGGTTGGGTTCGATAGTGGAAAATATAGGGGTAGGGGTCAAGGGGAAAGTTAGTGGGAAGAAGGGGAAAGTTGAAGAGAAACCGGCGACAAGGGACGACAAGCAGACGGACATGGAGCTGTGGGGCGACGAGGAGCAGCAAGTGCAGGAGCAGAAGCAAGACAAGCTGACGACGTTGACGATGGACCGGAAATTCGCGTCACATAAGGAGTTTGAGGCCGCCAAATTGGCGAAAACGCAGGAGAGGAACAAGAAACAGCGCGCCAGGGAGAACAGGGAGAGAGCCAATCTGCCCAAGCAGGTGATGATGAGTGCACAGTGCAGAGAGCTCATTGAAGGTATTTTGAGGAAGTTGGGGGATATGCAGAAGAAAAGTTTCAAGGTGGACGAGGACGGACAGGATGATGAGCAGAGGAAGCTGCAGGAAGCTGAGTTTCAGGCCAAGGCCACGCAGAGGTTGAAGGCCATTGGGTTTACACCCGCGCAGATCCAAGGAGCATTGCAGAACTGTCCGCGAGATCCGAGTTTGGATGGCGACGTCGAAGACGCGCATATGACGGCTATCTTTGATTGGTTGTGTTTGAACATTCCTGAGGGAGATTTGCCCAAGAAGTTTAACCCGGAAGGAACACAGCTTGATGTGGTGCTGAGCAGTTCGTCTTCTGAGCCGGCGCGCACAGTTGTGCTTGTCCAGCGACTCATGAAGTTTGGGTACGATCGCTGCGACGCTGTTTCTGTGGCAAACGAGTACCTGAAAGAGCACCCTGCCGTAAGTGACGAAGAACTGAAAGCTCCTTCTATGACGACAATATTCGCTTTGCTGCAAAAACTGTTTCCGCACGTTAAGAAACAGTTTGATTTGGAAGAAATCGACGGGTTAATGGAGGTCCCTGACGATAAAGAGGAGCTGCTGAACCAACGACAAGATGAGATTTTTGCGTTAGAGGCGATTTATGACGACAAGGTAAAATTTTCAACCCTGGAGGATGCTTCTAGTACTCAGCTACTTGAGTTTGAAGTGACAGAAGCTCTCCGACTGGACGTTTTTCTACCTAGTACCTCGAGATATCCGTTCGAGTTGCCTCTTTTGGCGCTGACTTCAACCGATGCGAAGCATCAGCCGCATCTACTAGCTGCATGCGGGGAGGCACTAAAAGGTTGTGTACATTCCATGGGCGAGCCTATCCTGTACGACATTTACGTCGCAATCGACACGTATTTGCAAGACAAGAAGCGACTGGCCAAGAGCCCAGCGAGGATTCAGCTTCTGAAGCCCGTTGCAGTGAAAGAGACCGCTGCTGAACCTTCACGATATCCAAGCAAGTTCGAGGACAAGTCAAAACAGCAGAAGAAGCAGGGTGGCCGTGGCTCTAATCATAAGAGCTCAAACCAACGCAAACCTAAGCGTGTAGATGCCGAAGCAGTACGCCGCACGAGTGAGAAGCTGCTGCAACTAAGAAAGGAGAAAAATGGGCAGCGCAATTTCCAGCAAATGCTTGCTGCTCGAGCAAAACTTCCCGCAGGCAAGGAGGAGGCGCAAGTTATTCAGTGTGTGCAGAACAATCAAGTGGTCCTTATTTGTGGTGCTACCGGTTGTGGTAAGACTACCCAGATCCCGCAGTTTATTCTTGATGAATACATCAACCGTGGCGCTGGCGGAAAATGTAACATCATCTGTACGCAACCCCGCCGAATTGCCGCTATTGGTGTTGCTACTCGTGTTGCCCAGGAGCGATGTGAAGAAATCGCAGACGTCGTTGGTTACCAGATTCGTATGGACGCAAAGAAGTCGTCCAACACACGTTTGCTGTTCTGCACAACG
This sequence comes from Phytophthora cryptogea, assembly GCA_000468175.2. Taxonomy (NCBI): domain Eukaryota; phylum Oomycota; class Peronosporomycetes; order Peronosporales; family Peronosporaceae; genus Phytophthora; species Phytophthora cryptogea. The sequence goes on from AUWJ02017371.1 coordinate 12,124, forward strand.
GGTGTTTTGCTCCGCCGTCTTCTCAATGATCGGCAGCTCTCTGGTGTTTCCCACGTTATTGTCGATGAGGTTCACGAGCGAAACGTCGACACGGATTTCCTGTTGTCGATCCTTCGTGATTTGCTGCCACAGCGTCCAGATTTGCGTGTTATTCTGATGAGTGCCACCATGAACTCAGAGTTGTTCGTGAAGTATTTCTCATCAATTACTCGGACCCTCTGCCCCGTCTTGGATATTCCGGGTTTCACATACCCTGTGGAGTGCAACTTTCTCGAGGAGGTTCTGGACCAGACTCGTTACGAAGTGCCCAAGTACTTGCTGAAGGACAAGAAACACAAGAAGAAGGGCAGCGACGGCGAAGGCGAGGAGGAAAGGCAGAAGCCGCTGTCTGAAATGACATCAGAAGAAATTGCTGCTCGAGTGGATGACGCCAAAATTGACTACGATCTCATTGTGCACTTGGTACGCTTTCTTGTACAGGAAAAAGCCGAAAAAGCTGGAAATTCGCACGGTGCGATTCTTGTATTCTTGCCCGGTACTGCTGAGATCAAGCGTTTGATTGAGATGCTGACTCATGGCAATGGTGGGCTCTCATCGAAGGTTTGGGCACTACCGCTTCACGGCTCGCTCTCTGGAGCCGATCAGGCGATGGTGTTCAAGTCAGCCCCTGCAAGCAAAACAAAGGTCATTGTTAGCACCAATATCGCCGAAACCTCCATTACTATCAACGACATTACCGCTGTGATTGACTCTGGCAAGGTAAAGGAGATGGTATACGACAACCGTGCTAGGCGCTCTCAGCTTCTAGACTGCTGGGCATCTCGCGCTGCGTGTGACCAGCGTAAGGGTCGTGCAGGACGAGTGCAGGCTGGCACGTGTTATCGACTATTTTCACGGAAGCGATTTACTGCCATGGACGCTCAGTTGTCTGCCGAGATTCACCGTGTGTCCCTTGAACAACTCTGCTTGCAGATCAAGAAGCTTGAGCTTGGGTCGATTAAGGGTTTCCTGTCGAAAGCGATTGAGCCGCCAAACGAGGATGCGATTGATGCTGCGATCCAGGAGCTCATTGATATTGCGGCATTCCGAACCGTTACCGAGTCGCCCAAGAACAAGCTTCGTGGCAACAGCAATATTCACGACGAAGAAGTGGTGCTGACGCCACTCGGCAACCACTTGGCTATGCTCCCACTGGATGCACGCATTGGCAAATTCCTGGTGTATGGATCGATTCTGCGCTGCATTGAGCCGGTGGCAATCATCGCGGCTTGCATTTCGAGCCGCAGCCCGTTCTTGATGAGTATGTCTGATCCTGAAATGCGAGCAAAGCAGGATGCACTGAAAAAAGAGCTGGGCGGTAGTTGGAAAAGTGACCACCTGCTGCTTTGGAAGCTGGTGGAGCGTTATGCTCCTCTGCGCGGTCAGAAGATGAAGCGTGGGTTTTGTAAAGATATTGGGCTTTCGTACGACACCATGGAGTCGATTTTGGACTTGAAGCAGCAGTACCTGCAGCAGCTGGACAACATCGGTTTTTACGAGTCGTATAGTGTCGACAACTTGAACGAGAACTCGGATGCCCCACGCATCATCAAGGCTGCTTTGTGTGCTGGGCTGTACGCCAATGTTGCGCAAGTAGTGTACCCAGAGCAGAAGTACTTCCAGGCAGCGCATGGTGTGGTGGAGGAAGATCACAACGCGAAGCAGATTCGCTACTTTGTTCGCTCTGCAACTGGGGCTGGCCAGCGCGAGCGTGTCTTCCTGCACCCTTCATCATGCAACTTCACCCAGTCGAATTACGATTCCCCGTGGTTGTTGTACACGGAGCTGGTGCAGACCTCGAAGATCTTCGTTCGTGAGAGCACAATGGTCAATCCATACGCGCTGCTGCTCTTCGGTGGCCACTTGGAGGTTGTGCACGAGAAAAACCTTCTCACATTGGACGGCTTTATTCGCTTCAACGCCGTTGCTCGTATTGGCGTGTTGATCAAGTCCATTCGGCAGCACCTCGACAGGCTTTTGATGGAGAAAATTGCCGACCCTAGTGTGGATATCGCCCAGAGTGAGTTGGTGACGGCCATTAGCCACCTGCTCAAGAGCGAAGGCATGTACGCCGACGCATAGAAACTTTCTCTTAGAATTAGACGATGATCGGAGCTTGACGTCACGTGCAGAGTGGAGTTTTATATTCATTGCTGAGATCTCGGTCCCTTATGGCTCCTGATGCAGGATTGGCACTACAATGACTATTTGATCGTGATCCCCATCGTTGTCGTAAAACAAAATTTCCACTACCCCCACAAACTGTTCGAAAGCTCAGGCATCACTTGGTCGAGAGCACTCGCGCGAAGGCCACGGGGCATGTACACGCGTGCAACTGGCAGCATCTTTGGCTCTGGAACATTCATGATACGCTGGACCCAGGGCTCATTGTCGAGAAGACACAACTTGCACCCCACAGTTACCGACTCTGGCATTGAGCACAGAAGACAGGACGTTGCTAGCAGAGTATTAGTTTCTTGGGGCTTGATGTACTCGAGCACAGCTTCCTTGAATTTCTGCACAGTCACTACCGTTGGCAGTCCAAGTGGATCAGCTGGGAGCGACTCACCACCGGGTGCTTCTGCTTCGGCTCGAGCACTCTCAATCGCTCGTATGAACCCCTCGACCTCTTTCCATTCAAAAATCACAGGCGGGTGTCCGAGTTGCAGGATCTCGTCGTAAAGATGAATTTCACCGTTGGTCTGCAGAATTTCTTCGAGTTGAGCGTCGGCATTCATCATGGCTAGGACTTGTGCGGTCTCAGACCTTGGGCGAAAGACGGAAAATGGTACGCAGATTAAATTTTGGTCAAACTGTCAACGACTTGGTCACTTTCTTTCATTTGCAGTAAAGCTTTTGAGGTTTGGACAGTTCGCTTTCATGACGCTCTCATTTAACAATGTGCCGGTTAGCTTCGTGAATCCTTTATTCAAGTTTTACCACTCTCGTTTCAATGATGCTTCGCAAGTTGCCACAGCCTACAGAACCTTCCAATACTGCGTGAGTTCAACATCTTAGAACGAGTCGATGTCGACACCACCAAGTCGACCCGCGGCGTATCCGCCAGCTCGGTTCTGGGCGTTGGCCAGATCGAACTCGCCACTTACGCCCACCGCTTCACTTTCCACTCGGTCGTCCTCAGCCAATTCAACTCGCAACCAGTTCTCCACCACCTTGTACATTGGGACCTTGTGGCCATCCGTGCACTGCTCAATGGGGCCGTAGAAACCCACCGTGCCGCGGCGGATGTAAAGCGCATGGGACGCCCAGACGTCCGTACCGTCAAAAATGTGCGTGGCCAGCAGCACTGTGGCTTGTCTGGTCTCCGTCTCCTCCTTCAAGAAGGTCAGGACGTTCTCACGCGAGATGATGTCGAGCATCCCCAGCACCTCGTCCAGCACGATCAACTGCGACGGTCTCAGCAACGCCAGGAACAACTGCACGCGACGACGTTGGCCGTCCGACAGGCGATGCAGACGCCACTTGGGGTCAATACGCAGCACCTTGAGCAGCTTGGCACGACGTTCCGGGTGCTCGCTCTGCAACTTCACCATCATCTCGTCCACCGCCATATCGGCCGAGTAGGCCATGGCATGAGACGCGAAGGCTACAGCGCGTTGACCCCAATCTGCACTCACGAACGTCCTCAACGCATTGAGTGTCGTGTCTCGGAAGCTGTCCCGGCCGAAGATGAGCGCCGTATCGTCCGCCGTCAAGTGTTTGCCAGCCAAGATGCTCAATAGCGTGCTTTTACCGGCTCCATTGCCTCCGACAACCAGAACGCGCTGGCCAGGCTGTAACGTCAGGCTCACGTCACGTAGGACGCGATCGTCATCTTGGAGCGCATCCCCCCCGTTAACTGGATCGTGTTGCAGGCGGTTAACAAGTTGACCACCGATCGTCACCTTGGCGAACGCGAAGTTGAGGCGACGCAATTCCACCGGAGGAGCAACAGCAGCAGGATTGGTGGCCATAGTGGACTGAGCACTAAGTTCGAAGTGATTGGATGGGAAGGGGCGGGTCAGATGGACCAAGTAGGACGATGGTTGGAAGGAAAGGAGGTGTGTGGAATATGTTGTACAATGTGATAATGGTTCAATACCGGGAGAGTCCAGGACGTGCTACACCTAAGTTTTGATCAATTCAAAAAGGCGAATCCAAGTATGAACCTCGTTAGAAACTCACACCGACTTGGGGTTGGTATTGGCGACTCCAGCCGCGACGGCAAAGGTGCGACGGAGCTGCTAAGCTGTCACAATTTCAGATTCGTCAGGTTTTCCAATGCCTCGACCAATTCCCAGACTACCTGAGGCGTAATCGCTGACGCCGTTGGGTGAGCGTCACATTCATCGCACGGCACCTGATCGAAGCTGGGTTCTTTTCCATGATTTGGTTGCCAAGAATGAGACCGACCGGCTCTCGACGTCCACGGGGAATGGGCTCGTATAGCCTCGGCATTTTTCAGAAGTAAACCAAAAGCGAGCAAGGTCGGCACACGTCAACTACAAAAATTACAGTTGTCCAAGATGTTAACGAGGGCCATGGCGTAGCTGCGATCAAAGCCTCAACAAGACCAACAGTTTGTTGATTTGAAAATCCTGTCTTCCGCCGTTCTTAACCTGTGGGGGTTGGAAACAACCAGGGTTTGGGAGGGGCTGCACAGGAATCGAACCATGTTTTGGAAGCGTAACACAAAGTATTGTTGGTACAATGAAGCCTTATCTAAAGTGTCGACAAGTCGAGGGTTAACACGACCGTTGCTGAGTTCAATTGGTACGGCGCAATGGAGGTAGTTTACGAACTCACAATTGCCCCAATTGGTGTCACAACAGAGGATGAATGGAGTAAATTAGTCGAGAGTGTTGTAAGGATCAACACTCACACGGATAGATAGCCTCATTTCTATCGCAAATTTCCTATCGTTGGATCATTATGGCGATTAATGCACTCTTAAAGTCGACATTGGTTGTTTGCGTCGCCGAGTGAAAACTAGAGGACAACTCGACTGGAAGGCCAAACAATGGGAGTGTTCGCCACATACTTTGTGGACGAATCTGGGAAATACTTCGTGGTGAGAAGGTAAGGAGTTTAGGAATAAACCTCTTTTTTAATTTATCAACGCATCCGACACGAGTTGGTGCACCGCTCCGCTGGCTCGCTACAGTACATGTAGAATACATCCAAGCAAACCGAAGCAAACGTGTTCTTTATGATCTTACCAACGAGTCATAGCTCAAGATGAGTGAAGCAATAAATTATGTTACTTAAAAAAAAA